>JAFEMH010007428.1:0-90243 GCA_022495995.1 Adenophora triphylla var. japonica | reverse complement strand
GAGTTTGGGATGATTCCGTGCGCGCCCGGGAGCATTGTAATACTGTCCGTGACTGCAGTTGAACAACCACCCCTGAAATTGTCTATGGCTAAGAACTTATGAGACGAAACTCACAAGGTGAGATAAAACTCACAGGTGTTGTTCTTAGTATTGATGACACTAACAACAACACATTCACCAATTCTAGAAAAAGCACAAATCAATAGAAATAAATATAATTTGCAGCGGAAGAATTAAAGCAATACACAAGAATATAATTTTTATCAAGTTATATAAATATATAACTTGATGGGTGCCTAAAAGGCAAGACCTTTCTATTAATAATATGAATTCAATACAAGGTCGAGGTTGTTCCTTAATGATAAACGAACCCTGATATAAGGAACAACATACACGAATTCTCTCGATAAATAAACACTCAAAAACCTCACAAAAATATAAAAATCTATATGAAATATTCGAGTGTTGGACAAAGTGTTGCCGACACGAATGGCAACACTTGAGAGCGAATTCTACTTTTCTTGTGCAGATTTGCGTTTTACGAATTGGATGATCTTCAATGAAGATCCACTGCACTATTTATAGGCCACAAAGTCTTGGAGCCTACTCAAATGATCGCTAACAGACCTTGGGTTTGTTTCCTCCAAAATAGCCTTCTCGCCTTCATTGTAGGAGACCTAGTCTTCTCTTGCTTCTCATGCTTGTACCTCTTAGCTTTGATTGCCTTGTACTCGACTTGTTCTCCCCGAATAGCTGAATAAAATATCTCCTGGCTTGGTCATCAATTAAACAAATAAACACATGTTTATTTGTTAATTCTTCTTCTTCGTGATTAACGCCCGGGCATATTCGTTGCCGATTTTAAGCTCATTTTAAGGTGACTAACTATTGTTATATAAACATTAATTTACCCATTAATATTTGTGAAAAATACGTAACTAACTCGGTGTCGCCAATTCCAAATGGCAACACTTTTGGCAACACCGGTGGCAACACTGGTTTGCAACACTTGGGATGACATTCATGACAACACATGATCTAACATTAACAATCTCCCCCATAGTTCGATTTCTTCACAAAATACCAATGTGATGATCTTTTCAAAAACTTAGTCAAACTTAACTAAAACCACAAAAAATGCCACGAGATTTTGATAGAGGCAACATAAACCTTCGAGGCAATGTTTTGAAATATTTTTCAATCCAAAACATCAACCATTAAGCAAATGAAGTATCAAAATCTTTACAAAAATCTCCCCCTACGAAATTAATAACTAACCAAAATAATTATTAAAATCTTAAACCAACCATTCCATCATTCAACAAAAAACATCCATCCAAGTTTGAAGAAAATTCCGGCGAAACAAAGAAAAAAATAAACGAAATAAAATTTGTTTAAGCATTACAAACCAAAATAAAACAAATAAAATTGTTTTTGTTCCAAACCACCAAAATCAACCACCATTCAAACCAACCATCTTTAAAGCTGCATTTCCAGCTCCTTCACCTCCCTCTGCTGTCCCACTTGGCCCGGCACCATTTCCGCTCCATCATCATCATCACGCCTTGGTGGCTTATCTCCCCCTATTTTGGAAGAAATTAAATCCACCATTTTCATCATGTCGGTGCGCATGTCCAACCACCTGAATTGCGAGTCAATGTGCTTGACGACTATTGAAAAAATTAAGTACCATAGCGGCATCAACCATTACGGGAGCGGTGTTGCCGGAAGTGTTGCCGGTTTCGGGAGCGACACTTGGGCGACAACGAGTAGCGAGCGATGCGGGAGGAGCATTTGTAACCAAAACCCAAGGTAAATCCCTGTGCCTATCACCTTGATAAAGTGCTTGGTAATTCGATAATAAACGGGCTTTTCGAAAGATATTATCACCATTCCAAGGCTTACGGTTTTGGTACATTAGGACTTGGAAAATAAGGGAAGGAAAAATGAAGGAGGAGGTCTTTTTCTTCTTAGCCCATGCGGCAAGGTGAGCAAATACAAGTCTCCCAAAGTTAACTCTTTGTTTCTTGCCTAGTTTGTACAACAAATTAGCTTGCTCAAAAGTGACCGTGTTCTCGTTTGCCGTAGGAAGCCAATTTGTTATACAAATCTTGTGGAGCACGCTAAACAAAGAAGTGAGATGGGTAGACCTAAAGTGATCGAGACCAAATGGTGATTCTCCCTCCGAGTTAAAAAGGTGGCTAAGGCATTAGGATCATATTCCAAACTCTCATCTTCGACATTAGGGAGGCCGAATGCCTTGTTGATGATCAAGGGATTAAAATCATAGATATTGCCCCTAACAAAAATCTTTCCATAATGAGGGTATTCCTATCATCAATATTATCCCTAAGATGAGCATAGAAATTCCTAACCACACTTTCAATGTACGATGACACTTTAGTCACCGTAGGCAAAAACATCCTATCCTCCAAAGCGATACACACCTAACTCCTTGAATTGAGTCACATACATATTCTTTTCATTCAGAATTTTCTTCTCGAATCTTCAACAAACTTATCTAAATTTGTTTCACCATAAAATTCATCCGAAAGAAAAGGACGTTCATAAAATCCAAAGGACTCATAATCGACTTTGTATCCTGAGAGGGATTAGGAGAGTGTACCTCGGCCAGGAAATAGGAGAATACGAAGGAGAACTCGATTGTGCTTTGGTCTTGGCGGCGGGTGTTGCTTCGGGTGTTGCCATTTCATCGGCAACACTTGGGGCGACACTTGATGAAATTTTCTGTTTCTTCTTCATTTTGGGTGGGCTTGGCAAGAGTTTCCTCATCTTCCAACCAAGCTTCTTCATCCTCATCGAAGATGATGAGGGCTCCTTTGTCTCTTTAAAAGGGGTCCGAACCTTCCTCGGACGAAATGTTGAGAGAAGAACTCGAGCTATCCTCCACATTCTTGGATCATCGGCCGTGTTGGAAGGAATCTTGGACTGAACAAGGTTTTGATCCTCTCGATTGTCTACGCACTCCACCCCTAAAAGACGAAGAGGCATCAACCGCCTTTCTCTTCTTGGTCTTCTTTTGAGGGGCGAAGGTGAGCTCTATGGAGGGGGTAGCTTACGGAAGATTAATAGGAATGGGAATTTTGGAAGGATCATAGACAACAATGTCTAATGAGGGTGAGGTTGAGGGTGTGGCCGAAAGTGTCGCGGGGATATCTCCATTGGAACGGCGACATTTGAGGCAACACTAGAGGGAGCTAGAGGCGAAATTTCCATGGGTGATGAAATTTGGGGTGAATTTTTGGTGCTTGCCATGGAAGATTGAAGAAGACGAAGAAGACGAAGAAGGGGTGAGGGTTTCGGTTTACCGCCTAGAGAGAGAAACAAGAGAGAGAGAGAGAGAGGGTTTAGAGAGGTTTTAATGAGTGAGTATTGAAGGATTAAATTGATTTGACAAGTTCAAATCAATTTAAAACTCCTTTTATCTCTAAAATCCCAACAAACTCAAGTGTTATCCGCCATTTTAAAAACATTTTTTTTTTTTTTTTTTTTTTTTTTTAATTTTTATAATTTTTAATAATAACTAAACATAATTTTAGTAATATCCATAAAATTGTGTTTTTCAAAATTCAAAGAGATGAATTTTAAAAAATAGATATTACAAAATTACACTTAGATTGACAAAAATAAAAATTTTTGCTAAAAACCTTTTAAATTTCACAAACTCTAAATATAAGCAAATAGACTTTTGGAAATTTAAAATTTAATTAACAAAAACAAAAATAAGAAAATAAAAAATTAATGTAGCATCTACTAATGTGTTACTAGCAATGTTGCGTGACACACAAGGCAACATTTTTAAATAAAATCCCCTTGATATTTTTTAACATATATAACTATACTTTCTTAGGCAATTTTAAGCACACTTTACACTTTCTTTATTTACAAGGAAGCATCGTAGTAGCGAGCTCCGTGCCCCGAGTTTTTATTAAAGTGTAAAGCTACAATTAGTAAGTTTTATACCTTTCAAGTAGGGTACCTTTGTAGTAGCGAGCTCCATGTCCCTAATACTTAGTATAAAACACTACATTATATTCCCTTTGGGAATTTTCACAAGCTTTGCCCTTTTTTTTTTAAAAAATATCAACAACAATATGAGTGACTTTGTCACTTTTTAGCACAAAGGGGTATTTTATAAAAAAATGTTAACCTTAAGAATGTACACATACTAGAACAAAAAGGTCAGTAAATGCCCCCATTTGGAATTAAACTAGCTATAATATTTTTTTTTTTTTTTTTTTTAAAGATAATATACAACTCATACAAAGTGTTGCGCGGTGTTGGTAACAGCGGCGGCAACACTACAGATTTATAGAAAACATAGACCAAGAGATTTTTCAAACTTGAAAATCTCTCATGGTCCAAGGCTTTGGTCAAAATATCGGCAAGTTGATGTTTTGTATCAATATGCTCTATTTGGATCAATTCCTTTTCTACTAAATCTCTTAAAAAATGATGGCGGATATCAATGTGCTTAGTGCGTGAGTGTTGTACGGGGTTTTGGAGATATTTATAGCACTCAAGTTGTCACAATACATGGTCAAGATATTACTATCAAGACCATAGTCATCAAGCATGTGTTTTAACCATATTAGTTGTGAACAACAACTCCTGCTGCCACATATTCGGATTCGGCGGTCGAGAGAGAAACACGGTTTTGCTTGCGGCGTACCATGACACTAGATTATTACCCAGAAAAACAACCCCCACTAGTACTCTTTTCTGTCATCTATATCCACCTTGCCCAATCGAGTCACTAAAACCAACTAAGTTGGTATTAGTGTCTTTGGTGAACCAGATTCCCAATTCACTTGTCCCAGACACATACTTGATGATTTTCTTGACGGCATTTAGGTGAGAAATTTTAGGAGCAGATTGATATCTAGCACAAACACCTACGCTGAACATTATATCGGGACGGCGGTAAGATAAAGAAGACTACCTATCATGGATCTATACGAGTTGGGTCAACATCCTCCCCTGCCGATCTTTGGTTACCTTAAGAGATGATCCCATAGGTATTTTAGAGCTCTTGGCACTCTCCAATCCAAATCTTTTCACCGGACTCTTAGCATACTTGCTCAGTGATGAAGATTCCATCATTCGATTGTTTCACCCGCAATCCTAGGAAATAATTAAGTTCTCCTATCATGCTCATCTCAAATGTAGATGTCATAGCTTCCACAAAATTTTGTAAACATGTTTTAGATGTGGAACCATAAACTATGTCATCAACATAGATTTGAGCAATGACAAGCTCTTTATTTTCCCTAAGAATAAATAATGTCCTATCGGCTTCTCCTCTAACAAATCCATATTCAAGAATTACGAAGCTATTTAGACGCCCAATTACCATCGATTTGTTTTTTAAGCCATTTAGTTCCAATAATGTTAGTATTTAAAGGACGTGGAACTAAACACCAAACCTCGTAAATTGTTCAAGCTCTTCTTGCATAGATCTTGAATCTAATTTATCATTTAAGGCCTCAATCACATTTTTTGGTTCAACAGAGGAAACGAAACAGAGTGTTTTACCCGAGAGTATGTGGAGGACATACACACATACCTAACCATATCTCGTCAATCAATCGGCTCCTTGTTCCTTGTTCTAACCCCTTCATTAACATCACCAATTACTTGAGTAATGGGATGATAATTTCTAATTCGAGCCGGGGATCTCTCCCGCCTTGATGGTACACCAATCCATCTTCTCCTTCGAGTTTGTAAATCCATTTAGTTCCAATAATGTTGCCTAGTGTTGCCATTTAAGGACGTGGAACTAAACACCAAGCCACTCGTTACGGGTAAATTGTTCAAGCTCTTCTTTGCATAGCTTCTAGAAGTCAAGGTTTATCATTTAAGGCTCAATCACATTTTTGGTTGGCACAGAGGAAACGTTAAATTCAGGATTTACCGATTCTTGAATCACTTTTAACCTGAGAGTATGTGGAGGACATACACGCATGACCTAACCACTATCTCAATCAAGCTGGCTTTGTCACTCTTAGAATCAAGTTTTCCTAAGTGTTCCGCCCTTCATTTAACATGTAGCACAAATTACTTGAGTAATGGGATGAACCGTAATTTCTAATTCGAGTGAGGGATCTCTCTGCCTGTGATAGTTGTACCGGGTCTTAAGAAAACTCCATCTGTAGTGTGACATGCAGTGTTTAATGCTTCGGCCCAAAACCTTTAGAAATATTTCTAGCAATTAGCATAACTCGAGCCATTTCCATTAAAGTCCTGATGCATTCCTTTCGAACACCATTGTGTTGCCTCGGTGTTGCCATTTCGGGTGCCGACACTTCATGGAGCAACACCTTGAATGCGCCAGAGGCTGCAATGGTGAATCAGATTCTCTACCATGATCCCGGACTTTATTCGAAAAATAGGAGAACAAAACTTCTTCTAGATTTTAGAGTCGAAGAGAGTATATCATCCAGTGGTTCGATTTTTCTCTTAAGAAATACACCCATGTAAACCTAGAAAATCATCAACTATCACATAAACATACTTCTTACCTCCTGCAATCTTTCTACCTCAATAGGACCCATCAAGTCCATATGTAGAAGAGTTTGAAAACAATGTGTTGTTCCCGAGTGTTGCTCATTGTGTTGTTCAACACCTTGTGAGCAACACGAGTTTGCTTACCCTTTTTGACAGTCACCACACATCACGGTGTTTTTGAGGTCTAGTTTAGGAACACCTTTGACGGCATTATGTTTGATAATCTTCTCAAGATTCCTATAATGAGAATGACCTAACTTTTGATGCCATAACCTAATATCATCAAGTTTTGTCAAATTGCACCGATTTATTACCAACCAGATAGCAATTATCACTTGATCTTATTCCAGTCATGACCACAAAAGTTAGTGTTATCAAACACTTCACGGTATTTTTATTGAATTTTACCTCCAAATTGTCATCACATAGTTGGCTAATGCTAATTAAATTAGCAAGTAAACCATCTACGTGCAAGACATTTTTCAAAGGAGGAAAACCAACAATATCCGATGTTCCTTTACCAACTATTTCACTCTTGCCTCCACCACCGTAAGTCACTGAGCCTCCTTGAATAGGTTGGTACTGTTAGGAATGATTTTGTACCAGTCATATGACGTGAACAACCACTATCAAAGTACCAAGTTCTGCAATGTTAGTCCTTAAGGCCGTATAAACAACATAGCATTTCAGTTTTTCCTTGGGTAACCAACCCTTTTTGAAAATCCGGATTTACGTTCACCAGTGTTGCCATAAGTGTTGCCCCTGAGCTGGCGACACTTGAGACGACACTTGAAGACCGGACATTTTCTTTTGTAGGAAAATGCAATGCGGTTTTAAATGTCCAGCTTTGTGACAAGATCCACACTCATTGGATTGATCGAGGAATCACTAGAAGTGCTACCCTTTTCCTTGACACGCTCTTTTACAAAACAATTTTTAGTTTCAACATCAAACAAGGAAGAGGTAATACTTTCAAGTGATTCTTGGAACCCAAGACCGACTTTCGAGGCTTACTCAATTTGAGTATTTCATCCAATTTGGATGAACTCGTGTTGAGTTTTTTGAAGGTGGATTCGGCTAGGTTGAGTTTGGCCTTGATTTTATCAAGATCCAATTCTCTCCTACTGAGTTGAGCTTCTAGCCGAGTCAAGGAGTTCTTAAGATCTGATTTTCCTTTTTCAAGAAAACCACCATCTTATTCTCCTTTTTCCATTCCACGAGGAGAGATTTATAGAGGGTTTTTAATTCACAAATAAGTTCATCTTTATCAAGATCATCCTCTATAATCTCTTACGAATTTAAATCAGGTTGAACCATGCAAATTAAGATCATTTAAAGAATCATACCTGGCGAGTGTTGTGCCAAGTGTTGCCAATTCTGGACGACACTTGGGGCAACACTTTCGAAGAAGTCACCAATGTTGTGTCAAGTGTTGTCAAATCTGTAATGACACTTGAAGTAACACTCTCAGTCGAAGGTAGCTCCTCTACCGTGGCCATCATGACTACTTGCTCCGTCTGTTCTTCTTTCTCCGTTCCTTCCTCCTCTCCATCACTAAGAGATACCCACAAGTTTTTGCCCGCCTTTCTCAAGGTGTTAGCACATTCATTGGCATAGTGACCCCAACCGGAACAAGCATGACATTGAATAGATTCAATGTACTTAGGATCGGACCGGATCTTTTCCGAGGATGCACGCCTTGGTGGGATATCCTTTTGATTTGGAGGAGGACTTCTCCTTGGCACAAAACTAGAGGTTTTGGCCGTTTGGTCCTTAGCCTTTACCTGCACTTTGTTAAATTTTTCTAACCATAGAATTATATCTCCTTGCAAGTAAAGCTACACTAGTATTTTCATCTAACTCCTCGAAGACTTCATCTTCATCGTCCACACATGTGTCCGAAGATTCGACTTTTAAGGCAATATTCTTGCCTTTAGAAGCCTCCGTTTGTTCATTGAGATTCAACTCAAAGTTTTTCAAAATACTCATTAAGGAGTTGATGTCCATTGTTGAAAGATTATGGGCCTCTTCAATAGTTGAAACTTTAATATTAAAACGTTCGGGAAGAGTACGAATAGCTTTTGAAACAAGTTGTTTATTTGTAAAAGGCTCCCCTAATACTTGACAAGCATTTGAAATATCAATCAACTTTTCAAAATAAGACGAGATGTCTTCGTTTTCACCCATTCTTAATCTTTCAAATCTACTAGTGAGACCTCTAAGCTTTGTTTCTCGGACACCGCCATCTCCTTCACAAAATCTTTGTAAAGTATCCCAAGCATCTTTTGCGAGAGGGACTATTTTGAATGAGTTTGAACATATGCATGTCAACCCATTCATAGATGGCATTGAGTGCCTTTTCATTGAAACTAGCAAGATTATTCTCTTCAATTGTCCACTCGAATTCGGTTTGACTTGCGTCACCATCGTCATCCGGAGGAAGCATTGGAACAGAATAACCATTTAAAATAGATCGCCAAGCCCGAAGATCAATTGATTTGATATGCGAGCGTAGGCGAATCTTCCAATAAGCATAATTAGATCCGTCTAAAACCGGTAATCTCTTTTGATTAGGGTTTGCGGGATCATAAGCCATGACAAAAAGGATCTAAACACTTAGTATATCAAGTGCTAGGCTACGATACCAATTGAAATTGTCTATGGCTAAGAACTTATGAGACGAAACTCACAAGGTGAGATAAAACTCACAGGTGTTGTTCTTAGTGTTGATGACACTAACAACAACACATTCACCAATTCTAGAAAAAGCACAAATCAATAGAAATAAATATAATTTGCAGCGGAAGAATTAAAGCAATACACAAGAATATAATTTTTATCAAGTTATATAAATATATAACTTGATGGGTGCCTAAAAGGCAAGACCTTTCTATTAATAATATGAATTCAATACAAGGTCGAGGTTGTTCCTTAATGATAAACGAACCCTGATATAAGGAACAACATACACGAATTCTCTCAGTAAATAAACACTCAAAAACCTCACAAAAATATAAAAATCTATATGAAATATTCGAGTGTTGGACAAAGTGTTGCCGACACTGAATGGCAACACTTGAGAGCAGAATTCTACTTTTCTTGTGCAGATTTGCGTTTTCTGAATTGGATGATCTTCAATGAAGATCCACTGCACTATTTATAGGCCACAAAGTCTTGGAGCCTACTCAAATGATCAACTAACAACCTTGAGTTTGTTTCCTCCAAAATAGCCTTCTCACCTTCATTGTAGGAGACCTAGTCTTCTCTTGCTTCTCATGCTTGTACCTCTTAGCTTTGATTGCCTTGTACTCTGACTTGTTCTCCCCCAGAATAGCTGAATAAAATATCTCCTGGCTTGGTCATCAATTAAACAAATAAACACATGTTTATTTGTTAACTTCTTCTTCTCTTCGTGATTAACGCCTGGGTACATTTACATTGCTGATTTTAAGCTCATTTTAAGGTGACTAACTACTGTTATATAAACATTAATTTACCCATTAATATTTGTGAAAAATACAGTAACTAACTCAGTGTCGCCAATTCCAAATGGCAACACTTTTGGCAACACCAGTGGCAACACTGGTTTGCAACACTTGGGATGACATTCATGGCAACACATGATCTAACATTAACAACCCCGGGTTAAAGGGACGTGTGTGCAAAGTGTACAGGATATATAAGGTTCGCGTAGTGTGCGGCCTCCTAAAAATGTTCCTTTTTGAGTTAAAACAGAAATTTTCAGAAATGTGTTTTAAAGGAATGATTTTTCGGGACGGGGGAAAATGCAACAGTTAAGCACGTAAATTTTCTGGAGCCCGGTCAGTCTTGGAACTGAATAGCCCCAAGCTGCCAGATTAATCTTAGATTTTGTCCGGGTGGATTTGCCAATGAAGTCGCTCGGCCAGGATCCAAGGAGGATCAAGTCGTACGACTGCATCAATCAATTTTCCAGGTTCCATTTTTTTCATTTGTAGGTTGTTTCCCCGAACGTTTTGGCACCTTTTCAGCTCTAGAAAGCTTCCTGTTCAGTATCAAGAATATGCACAATCCCAAGAACCAACAATGCATGCAAAAAAGCAAGGAAAGGAAAGCAAGCACGAGAATCGGATCCGCGATGGAAGGCTAACCCACTCAAAAAAGTTTTTTTTTTCAAAAGGAATACCGGTACGTGGCATTGATAGACCATAGTTTATTACAGACTCGTGTTAGGAGGCGATAACGGGAAGTTTAATGGTTTCCACCTATATACCAAGTATCATTTTTTTTATTAAAAATGAAAGCTTTTTTTGATTGTCCCCAGCAGAGTCGCCAAACTGTGAATGTGGTGCCCAAGATCGCGGCTCTTTTCTTATTATTATTTTTTATATGTTGGAACCGCTTTCTCGTGTAAGGGGTCACCGCCTCATATCGGTTTGAATACATCCGGTTTAAATTGAAAAAAACGGAGTCGCCACGCCATTTTGATTTCCTCAGAACTTTGAAAAAAAGGATTTGGGTCCGGAGGTTAAGTTACCCCTTGGGAAGAACGTTTGGCGTTCACCCAAGGAGCCTTGCCGAAGTAAGTCTTCCAAGATCCGACTTTCGTGCTTGCCTTTGTGCTTTCGTGTGTGGGATGTGTATTGATAAAGGGGGGGATGTGCCAAGTGGTCTTTCGGACGTATAAACCATGAGTTGGTTATCGCTCAGGATTCCTTGGATTTTGATGTGTTCGGGACTTTGATCCCGTGCTCATCTTGGACTTACGACCATCATTATGAGACCTTGAGTCACATGTGATCGGAATAGGGATGCCTCTTTTATAGTCCAAGAATGAGACTTTTTAGAAAGGAAGGACCTTTGCCCATCAATCCTACATCTTGAGACGATTTAAGCTTGATAGGGACATTTGTGCTCGTCTCAAGTGATGATCGGAGATGTAGGGGCTCAAGTTCATCCTTTTCTAAAAGAATATCCGGATATAGCATCTTTATATGGAGGAAACGATGTAAAGATATGACCTTTACACCATTACACTCCAAGAGATGCTTCAAGTACCAAAGGGGACTAAGGGGAGGGGTATAAAGATTGGATCTTTATACTCATCCTATGCCTTTTTGTGCCTTAAGAAGGTCACTAGGCAATCCTTGGAGAGTGATCCAACCATGAGGGACATGGGGAATGCATTTTTTAAAGTAAAGATGACATTTTTATGCTAACATATGTAATGAACACTATGCGAGCTAGGAATAGGAATGTAAAGGGAGGACCTTTATGGCTTTCCTATGTCCTTTGAGAACCATTTAGGTGGACAATCCTTGGAAGCAAGGTCTATGGGAAGGGGGATGACATTCATGAATAAAGATGACATTTTTATATGGAAAAGATGACATTTTCACATCATCATGTGAGAGATCCACCCTAGAACAAGCCATTTAGGGTCTTATTGTTCATCTTTGGAATGGATCCTCCATGAATCCCATGTGATAAGGGAATGGGGGGTATTATGATCTACATGGATAAAGACTTGATTTTTATAGCAATAAATCAAATATAAAGCAAGTAAATGGCAATATAAATAGCAAGGAGCAATATAACAAGTATGACAAGTATATTTTAAAGAGAAGAGGAGGAGAGGTTACCAATGGTGGTGTTCCTCTATCTCCCTTGAAGGTTTCCTAAGGAAGGAGCAACTTTGGAGGGGTTTTGGAGAGGAGGGAGGTGATTTTGAGTGGTTTCAGCCTTCTGGAATTTCGTGTTTTGAATTTGGCAGAGTAACAGTGCTCAAAATTGTATCTCAAAATGGGTAGAGGAGGCCTCTATTTATAGGCAGATTTGTGCTTCCTAATGAAGCCGTGCGGCTGTAACCTTTGGCTAATGAAGCCGTGCGGTCTTATCCATTAGTGACTCAGCCTATTTCTAGAACCATGCAAGGTGGCATTCTAGAAGCTCTTTTCCAGCGAGGGACTACGTGGAATTTTAATTCCTAACAATTCCTTTACCCCTTGGAAGGTTTTGGAAAGTTCCCAAATTGCCCCTGAACTTTAGGAAAGTCCGGGGAACTATCGGGAAACTTAACCGGAAGGTAAGAGCCAGATTTGGGTACTTACAGTTGTGGGCATATCAGAAAGCATACAAGACCCCTATTGGCATGAGTCCGTATTTTATTGTGTATGGAAAGGAGTGCCATCTCCCGATTGAATTGGAACATAGAGCTTATTGGGCAACCAAAGAGCTCAACATGGATTTGGCTCTAACGAGAGAAAAGAGGTTGCTTGATTTGGATGAGCTTGAAGAGCTTCGGCAAGACAGTTACGAGAGTGCAAAATTGGATAAAGAGAGGACCAAACGATACCATGAGAAAAATTTGAAACCCAAATTCCTAAGGCCGGGTATGAAGGTTCTTCTCTTTAACTCTCGCTTAAAGCTCTTTCTGGGCAAGCTGAGTTCTAGATGGTATGGGCCATACGAAGTAGTTACTGTTTTTCCACATGGAACGGTTGAAATCAAGGATTTAAATAGTGGGAGAACCTTCAAGGTAAATGGGCATCGTTTGAAGCCATACAATGAAGGGGTCTCAATTTTAGATATGATTGATGTGATCGAGTTGGTGGATCCGGAGGAGGCCACCTAATTATTTTTGGGGCATGACGTGGAGCTTAACGACTATAACCAAAGCGCTTATTGGGAGTCAACCCAACGTAGGTAACATTTACCGCTTTAAGCATTTTCCTTTCAGTTATTATCACCTTTGCATTTAAGTTGTGTTATGCTTTTCTTGGTTTATGCTATGAGGACATAGCATTCTTTAAGTGTGAGGGTGGTGGTATTCATTGATAGTATTCATTGGTATTCATATATAAAAAAAAATCCTTTTATGTATCTTGTATTTTGTGAACGTGTCGAACTACGGTGACCTGAGCCTATTCTTGTTGGGTAGTCCGCCCATATTAATGGGGACGTAGGCAACGAAAGTGCGGTCAAAATGTGAGTCAATGTTAGTGTATCAATAGATATTATGCTTTTTGTGTTGTTTTGTGGTGATGTGCAGAGGGGGAACCAGTCAAAAAGTGAAATCAATTCCACTGTTGAGGTGGGCGACCGCCTAGGATGAGTTGGGCGACCTCCCAGGTTGATTTGAAAATTTTGTGGAACCTGCTGTTTTGATGGACGACCGTGCATATGTGGTGAGCGACCGCCCAGGGATGAATCAAAATGGGGTTACACCTGCTGTATTGATGGGCGACCACGCATAAGGGTTGGGCGACCGCTCATGTGCATAAGTCGTATTGAGTTACACTTTCTGGACAGGTGGGCGACCGCCCAAGGTGGATGTGGGCGACCGCCCAAGTCAATTTTCTGGCGTGTTATTTTTTAGGCCCTATGCAGCCCTCCCCTTTCTCTCTCTAAAAATACAACTTGTCTCCTCATTCTCTCTCTAACGATTCAGCCCCCATCTCTTCCTCTCTCTAAAAATTTTCCCTTCAAACACCCAAATCCATTCCCCAACTTACTGATTTGCCTACCCTACCATCTTTAACCCTCAAAATCGACAGAAAGACCCCCATCTCACCATTGTTGAGCAAGATTTTGAGAAATTGAAAAGAGAAGGATAAGGTGGAAAGGTTGGATTTTGAAGCCCAAAAGTGAAGGGTTGTTGTGGAAGGCATTGTTCAAAGGCGTTCTCCGGTCATCTTCAAAAATTCCGTCGAGATTCCGGCAAACTCAGGTGACTTTTTCGGTGAATTTTTCGGTCAAGTAAGTTTTCAACCTCACTTCTTAATGCCTTTTCAGTGGAATTATTTGTGGGTTTTGAATCATAATGTCAAGAAAGAAGAATGTCCCTATCCCGGAGATTGATTTTAATGACGTGCTTTGGAGGCGGGCGTTATTGATGAATGTAGCATTGACCGGGCAAAACTTTAATACCGGACGTGTAATATCCATGGAGATTGTGAACACGTATAAGGCTATGGGCAGGTGCAATTTCAACTTTCCTTTACTGATTTCTGGGTTGATTGAGCGGGCTGGGGTTAATTTCACGCGCCAGCGGATTATGAGGGACATTGTATCATCTGGGGCTGTTGTGAGTAAAAAGACCCTCACAATAAAGGGGCATGCCCCACAGCAAGGAGAAGGTTCGTCTAGAGGAAGGAGAGGGAGAGAGAGCTATAGAGGAGGAGATGGATGAGCAGCAGTTCACCCCTACGGAGGCAGCCTATTATATGGTCGGTCATATGGAGTCATTGGCGAGTGAGATTGGGCAACTGCGAGGTCAGTATGATAGTTTTGATTAGAGACTGTCAAGCATGGAGGAGAGTCAGAGGCAGGTACAGTCTCAGGTTACTGAGGGCCTTTTCTTTTCTTTTCTTTTCTTTTTTTTTTTTTTTTTTGAGTGAGATTGGGCAACTCGCAGCAGCAGCAGCACAGTTCTGACTCGAGTAGGAGTGGCTCGTTTGGTCCTTGGGACCATTATTATCGGTGATTCTGGTTGGAGGTATCTCTATCCCCCTATTTTATTTTGGGTTTGCATTAGGGACAATGCAACTTTTTGTTTGGGGGTGGGGTGCAGTTTATCTTGGCCTGTGCTATTTTCATCACCATGTATGGTGCAGTTTATCTTGGCCTGTGCTGATTTCATCACCATGTATATATGTTTCTAAAAATTAAAATATAAAAAAAAATTAAAAAATTGAGAGGCTAGGTGAAAACCCGAAAGGGCGCCTATGGCAAAAGGAGAGGTGTGAGAATTGAATGAATACATTTTTTTTGAAACACCGGCGTGGAGTCATAAGGGGGGTTTGGAGCTCGGGTAGGATCACCTTTGGAGACGGAGGTTTGGGTTAGTGGTGCTAGGTTAGAAATCCTCGTCTACTTTGGAGTAATAAGGGGTGTTGGTGAATATCACGAGTTAAGTCTTTGTTGAGGACCCTTGACCTAACAATGACTTTTGTTGAGGGAATGTACGATTGTAGTGAGAGCTAGTGTGGGGGAATTTTTGGGACATTTTAGTTTCCCCCCACTTCCTTGTGTGGGCCCTAGTTTGGATGATCATTTTTATCATGGGAGTTGATATCAAGCTAGGGTCATTTATCTTTCTGTTGGGAGTCTTATGGAGACGAAGTTTTGTATACTCCTGTAGTTCATCATTGATTGACTTGTGTTGGCATGTAGAGGAGACTATGAATTATTTTCTTCCACACATCTGCTTTAGACCTGTTTTAGATTGGAGTTAGGATATTACTCAAGGACGAGTAATGGTCTAAGTGTGGGGGAATTTGATGAGTTGGATTTTGTATATGTTATTTACCTATGTTTCCGGATATTTTACATCCATTTTAATGTATTTAGAATAGTTTTGATGTAATTTAGAGAACTTTAGTGAGTTTGAGTGTTTAGTGATTTTATTGTGATTTAGAGGCATTTTTAATATTTGTTTGCCTAATGTAATAGTTTAGGGAAATTAGTGTCAAAGATTCATCAATCATCACTGAAGACCAAAGTCAACCAAGAGTATTGAGGAAGAATGAGGACTGTTCAGGCATTTAGAGAAAATATTGAAGCAAATTGGCTCGAGGACCTGGGAGTAATTTTGAAGAATTCAGAAAGAAGGAAAAGCTCAAAGACGCCACTGTTGCACGTAAGATGGGCGACCGCCCAAGCTGGAGCTTCAGAATGCAATGCAACAGCTGTATAGGTGGGCAGCCGCTCAGAACCAGGTGGGCTACCGCCCATGTCCCGATTTTCAGAATTTCAGTTTCCTAATCTAAGGAGGATTCCATGCTCCTTCCTAAGTTTCACCCTTTCTTGCCCTAGGATATATAGCAATTGCAGAAGACTTTTTATTTTTTATGCTTTATTCTCTATTATTTTCAAGGTTGTAATCCGGATTTGAAGAACTTCAATTTTCATCATTGATTCAGGTTTGATGTATTGCTATTCATATTTTGTGATTTCAATCATGGATATGAGTAGCTAATTTTTCTATTTCATGGATTGGATGTAGTGGTTGTTAAATTTCTATGCTAAAACAATTTTAATTCTTCCAAACTTTCTCGTTCATATTTGATGAAATATTTATCATTCGATTTATTTGGTTTAGATTGTTGCACTAGCGTGGACAATTTATCTAAAGATAACTATTTCATTAATTAGGTTTGATTGTTGACCTAGCGGAATTCAAGAAAACCTATATTCATTTATTTCTTAATTGCTTAATGAATTTTTTGAGTATTGTTTTGACCTAGCAGAATTTAAAATACGATAGAAATATTGGGTTGCAATTCGAACATCAAACGTCCCAACCCTTAGTCAAGTGAAAGAATCTTTGAACGAGATTGCTATTTTTTTAAACCCTAGCAAAGAAAGGAGACAATTACGAAATTCAATCCGTAAATTCTTTTAATCTGATTAAGTCCTTGTTAATTGTTTGCTTGTTTTCTTTAATTCAATAATTCTTTTAGTTTATTGCTTTTGTAGTATAATTAATAAATCAAATTAAAAACCCCCCATTGTTTCGTTTGCACTAATTAAATCAACTTGTTGAACACGCAAGTCTCTGTGGTTCGATCCTTACTTGTACTGCTACTTCAGTAACTTGTACTTGCAAGATTTTTATTACACAGTGGAAATTTTGTCAATCAAGTTAAAATATATATATATATATATATATATATATATATATATATATATATATATATATATATATATAAAATAAAAAATTGAGAGGCTAGGTGAAAACCCGAAAGGGCGCCTATGGCAAAAGGAGAGGTGTGAGAATTGAATGAATACATTTTTTTGAAACACCGGTGTGGAGTCATAAGGGGGGTTTGGAGCTCGGGTAGGATCACCTTTGGAGACGGAGGTTTGGGTTAGTGGTGCTAGGTTAGAAATCCTTGTCTACTTTGGAGTAATAAGGGGTGTTGGTGAATATCACGAGGTAAGTCTTTGTTGAGGACCCTTGACCTAACAATGACTTTTGTTGAGGTTGTGTACGGTTGTAGTGGGAGCTAGTGTGGGGGAATTTTTAGGACAATTTAGTTTCCCCCCACTTCCTTATGTGGGTGTAAGTACGCCAATCCAATTCGCAACCTTTTCAGATGCATTTTAATATGATAAAATTGCATTAAAGTGCATTTTGGTAAATTTTCGGTCTATTCCGAGACTTCCGGAAACATTCCATAAGTTTCTCGCGAAGGAAGTACCTTTTGTACTTTGCTCATGCCAAGGGACCTAAAAGGAATAAATCTGTTTTGGATTTTTCAGGTATTATCCCAAGAATGTTCCAGAACCAGATTTTGCGCCAAAAGCGGTTGGTGGCACTTCCTGTCACGCGACAACTCGAAGCCTTGGAAAGTGGTTACAGAGTGTCGTGCGACACAAGGTGACCATGATCAGCAGCTATAAATAAGACCCTCCCCCTCTCAAAATTGGATCCAAATTTCCACTCCCTAACGTCACTCTGCAGAAATCACCCCAGAACCTCTCTCTCTCCTCCTCCCATACCAAAAAACCACCCAATTCCCCTCTAATTCCCTCATCCTTCATACATCTCCTACCCAATTACCCTCTTACTTCCCCAAACACCTTGAAGACCCCAATCCAGCTCTCAGTTCGTGTCTAGATCTCCATTTCAGAAGTTGAATCGAAGGCTTTTGCACCTAACTTGGTGTGGAAGTTGAGGACTACAAGGATAACATCTCCTTCTCTCTTTCTCTCTCTCTCTCTCTCTCTCTCTCTCATCTATTTGCTTCAATTGTAATTATTCTTCCTCCACTTGATAATCAGGCTCCATCTGCCTCAGATTATCAAGTGGCAGCTGCAATCTCTCTGTTTAAATCGTTATTACTTGAATCCAATTGCATGTTCATGATGTGATCTATTTGTAATTGCAATTTGGATGTCAAGGGAATGTGGATCTCCCATATCCACACTCCTTTGGTTGGTTTGTCTCTGATTCATGATATTCTGATTGGTTCTGGTATAATTGATTGATTTAATTTGGCATCTGTTGAATCTGTTCCTCAGTTGTAAGGTTCCTGCAGATGGTAAATGTGTGTCACGTGACACATTTGGACATGAGGAGTCCTGTGTCACGCGACACATCGTGCCCATTTGCAGGGATCATTCTTCAGTTGTAAGTTGTTAGCTAGTTAGTTTAATCATTCAGTTGATGTGATTATGTTGTCTTTATGTTCAGATCTGGTTTGTAATTGTGCTTTTGTGTTCATTGGTCTTGCTGTAATCTGGATGTTGTAAGCCTCTGCAAGGTGACTATTGGTGTCACGCGACACAATTGGATATGAGGAGTCCTGTGTCACGCGACATAAATGGTCCTTTGCAGAAGACTTGGTTTCAATTGTAATCTGTTCTCCTTGCTGTAATGGGATGTGGCCTCCCTGGGCCTCCCTGATCAATTGGTATACAAGTTGTAATAATCTCATTTTGTTCAATAAAATTCATGTTTATCGCACTTGCCTATTATCATTGTTTGCACATATTTTGACTTATTTGGATGTCTACATTAGAAAGACTCGTCCACGGACGAGGCGTGTTGGGTGAACTCTCGGTTCTTCCCAACACGTAACCTGACCCCCGGACCCATTCTCTTTCAAAAAGTTTTTCAAAGTGCACCTCTAAAAGCATGGCGTGGCGACTCCTATTTTTTTTATTTTTATTTCGGCGAGCGCACATTCAGTGGGCCTTAGTTTGGATGATCATTTTTATCATGAGAGTTGATCATTTTCAAAAGGTTTTGCAAGGTTTTTATAACACAGTGGAAATTTGATCCATCAATCATCGTACACTCTTACATCAAAAAATGGAGACACTACTAGAAACATGCCTTTTACCGACGGAAATTTCCGTCGGTAAATCCCCATTTCCGTCGGTAAATGGACATTATCGACGGAATTCGTCTGTCGGACTCCGTCGGAAATAATTGGTTGGTAATATCGACGGACCAATTCCGTCGGTATTACCGGCGGATAGTCTGTCGGCAAACAGAAAATTCCGTCGGAAACCGTCCGTCGGCAAGGAGGTGCGCCGGCCGGTTTGCCGGAGGTTACCGACGGAAATTTCCGTCGGTAAATATTAAAATAATAAATAAATGAAACTCATTACCGACGGTTATATCCGTCGGTAAGCTTAAATTTTACCGACGGAAATGTCCGTCGGAAATCTAAACCATATACCGACGGATATTTCCGTCGGTAACGAGTTTTATTTATTTTTTTTTTTTTCCGACGGAAATTTTCGTCGGTAATCTGTCCAGATTTTAAAAAAAAAATCTGTTTTAATTGTAAACCACATGTAAAAGGCTGTAAACCTGTTCAAAAAACCTGTTTTACAAATACAATTACAAACAACCTGTTTTGCTTGTACATCAAATAAAATACATATGTTTGTCCAAATCAAGGGAAAGGGGAAATGGGGAAAAGGGGAAAGGGAAAGGGGGAAAGGCCGGGGAAAGGGGGAAAGGCCGGGGAAAAGGGGAAAGGGAAAGAGAAACTACATACACCACGAGCGCTGCCGTTACCGCTACCACCACCATGTATAAACCTATTAAGATATTAATTAAAAAGCAATATATCAATATATATAAAAATAAAAAGACAATAATAAAATGTAAACATTATATATATGCATTTACAATTAAATAATACTTACTGGCCACTGGGAGAGATAGAAATTTCCATTTTTCCTTCCTCATCAATATTTGTGTCCAAAATAACCCGCCCAGATGGTTCACTAACAGGAATATTATCTTTTCTGCTTTAGATATGCAAATGGGCAATAAAGTACTCATTAGCAAAAGAAATACGACAACACAATAGAAATTCAAATACTAATATCTACTTTAAAAATTGACAGCGCTTAAGTATAGTTTTCCCACATTCTCAGTCATAGAAGGATAGAAAAAAGGATTCTGATCTCTGATAAGACTTTTTACCGGGTCAAAATGGAGGTTAGAATGACAATGGTTTTAAGAGGCCACATAAAGCTAAGAGGGTGTTTCCAAGTACTCTAAACTTACATCTCAAGTAGAAGATGCATAATAGTTTTCCTATGTTACGTTCCCTACGAAACATGACAGTCCCAAATGAATGTGAGTGATACTAATATGTATGTAGTCATGTAGATATACTACGTGAAATGAACCAACTAACATTTTGGGGAAAGCTCAGTCTCGTATCACAAATTGATTTTTCCAAAAAAAGTTGAGATATTAAATTATCAAACTGAAATTACTTTTGATATAATGATTGTTTGGTTAGCATATACATGCACTTAGATGCACACGCACATGCAAACACGTGAAGGTCAGCATCCCCGTTAGCCGACAAAATTGAGAACGATTGTTAGAAAAATATTGTTGTCAGATTCCCTCCTAATTTTGACCTCAGGACACGTGGAGTGCGATTATGTAGTGGTCTCCCTCTTTTCTCCTTATTTGTAAATAGTTTGAGCATTGCTTGTTTGTTCTTACTCCATCGGAGTGTTCAGTTCTAAAAAAATAGTCAGAAAATGTGTTATCAACTGTCCACTACTTAAACACACAAAGGGAAGAAATAGTCAACTTCCTTGAAAAAACTGAACATGGAGACTCATTTTTTGGACTGGGGAAATGGATAACAGATTTTACAAAGAAAGAAGCATCATATATTCATATCTACTGCAATAAAAAAAAAAAAGTAAATTTGTTATGTTAGTAAAAAATAGGCAAGATGGAACATTTGACGATCTGAAGACAATGGAATCAACAGGAGGAAGGTTGGATATGATTACACAAGGTTCTTGTAACGCAGTCCAATACAATTTATATAGCAGGTCCTGGAAACATCAATCAATAAACTCTTGTTGGATCAGACGAACAAAACCACAATTGCAAGGCTTACCGATAATTCCCTTATGTATAATAAGCTAAGTGTATAAGCATAATGGTACACGTCAAGTTTGGAATTCTAAGAGAAGTAAATGAAGATCAGAAAGCAGGGTATTAACAAAAAAAATGAGCATGTTTAAATATTTGTTGAGCTTAAACAAGTATTTTATGATAATTTTTGACAACTAATAGAACACATGTGATTAAAACCATCATATTATTTGGATCAGACGTCAAAGAATGTAAAATGGTGTACCTTGTTGTTTGTTGTAACACAACTCTTCGGAGATGGAAGTGCTGAATCTGAAGGCGGGATGTTTCGTTCTCTCAAGATATCATTGATGTTCAGAGTCAACTAGTTGTTGAAAGAAAGAGTCAAGCTGTTATGTTAGTAAAAAATAGGCAAGAGTATAAACTTCATAAAGAAGACAACCTGGAATTTAAATGAGAATGAAGACTTTTAGCATGAAAGAAGCTGCATGGTGCAATGCAAAAATATTTAAATGAAATGACCTGATAGGAGAACTCAATAATCAAAGAAGTAAAAACCAGTTCTTAGGACTTAATAAATGACTCACCCCAGTGTACTTGGATTTACTTTGTTCCTCTAAACAGCTTGACATAATCTTGTCAAATGTCTTGATTGGATCCTGTAAAGAGAAATTCCAAATCTAGCAATACTATACAAGAAAATTCATCACGATGAAAAGTAGAAGAATATATTAAATGGTACTTAAGTACCAGATTTCCATTACGAAAGCAGGCGAGAAGATTATGGTCTATGTTTTCCTTCGCCTCAGCCATCGAGTCGGCAAGAGCCTTAACAATCGAATCTACGAATAAGAAAGAACAAGAAAGTCAGAGAAAAGGGAGAAAAAGATCAATCAAACCAAGAATAAAGTGAATACGATACTTGTTAAGGTGAATTTAGCATCTTCCTTTAATATGGACACCCCCATATAGAGGATTTTGTTTTTAGAAAATGACAACTCATTTGGAATGGAGGAGTATGTTTCACCGTATTTGGACACCATTTTAAGGAAATTACAGAAGTTGAGTCTTAAGTACATTTAATAGCACATAATGACAAATACCCTTAATGGGATAGTAACATCTTTACTTTTATCTACAACAAATATGCAGTAAACTGGCAATAATCGATTCAAATTAACATGTTTGCCAGTAACAAAATACGAAATGCAGAACAATTTGAAGTCTTGTTTGTCATCTAAGAAAATTTCAGCAATCAAGTAATGATAAAATTCAACAAGTAACGATGCAATAGCACATTTACAGACAAGTAAAAGGATTAGTAGTACCTTCAAACTTCTGCATTTCATTTTCCTTTGGTGATTTTTTATCAGAAGCAGCAGAAGACATATCCAATCGCCTATATGTGACATTAATGAGAGAGAGAGAGAGAGAGAGAGAGAGAAAGCGAGTGAGAGAGAGAGAAATCGGTGAGAGAGAGAAAGCGAGAGAGAGAGATTCCTTACCGGCGACGGCGAGAACGGCGAACGGCGAGGATCGGCGACGGCGTTGTTCAGAGGTAGCTAGGGTTCGGCATTCGTTTATAAAAATTGTTTGCGAATTGTAAATTACTGAAGCGTAAATAGGCAATTTATAGGGCTTCGTTACCGACGGACAGGTCCGTCGGTATTACCGACGGTACATAGTCCGTCGGTAATACCGACGGACTTTAATCCATTACCGACGGACAAAACGAAAATTTAAAAAAAAAATCCCGGCAAATGAAATTTAATTTCCGTCGGTAAATTAGATTTTTCCGTCGATATTACCGACGGACTTAGTCCGTCGGTAAAATTCTGTCGGTAAATGCCCTGTTTCTAGTAGTGAGACCTTGCAACTTATCTATGAGAAACAAAATAAATTGTTGGTTGCAATTAGACCCAGAAAACTCATTGGCCGAGTTCATCAGGCCAACGAGGTCAGGAAATTCTCGTGGAAGGGAGACTCAGGGTGACAGGCGTGGTAGTCAGAGGAACCCTCCTCGTGGCTAAAATCACCCTCACCATGAGCCTGCTGTACGATCTAAGCAAAACCTCCGAGATGCACCTCCTCGTTCTCGGTCAAATAACCATGAAAATGAGAGAAATGTGGCAGATTTGAGAAGCCACTTGAACACTCTGAGGGAGCAGGAGGTCAACTTGGCTGACTTACGAGCAAGGCTCAGTCAGGCTAGACGTTTCTCCCCTCCTTTTCGTAACATTTCTCCTCGTCATAACCATCTCCCTCGGCATAGAAGTCCACCTCATCCCATAAACATTCTTAGGCCGAGGACCCCTCATCCTTATATAATTCTCCCTCAGCATGAAGGGGAATCGAGGAAAGAAAAAACACCCTCTAGACGAGGGGAGAACCACCGAGAAGATGAGGAACATAGCCGGGTGAATGGTCACGCAAGAGATGAAAGGTCCCACCAAATTTCTCACCGAAGCTCTCACTTCAGCTCTGGAAACGGGATTGATGCCAGAGAATTGTTGCTCTTCAAAAAGAGACTTGACGAGATGGAAATGGGAAAGAAGGACAAGGAAGAAGATGACACTAGTGAAACCCGTCCTTTCTCCCAAAAAATTAATAATCTACCTCCTTACTCTGCCTTCAAAGTTCTCAGTTTTGACAAATATGCGGGAACCACTGACGCACGGGACCATGTGCAAAGTTTTGAATCTACTATGGCCCTCCTCACCAAGGCAGATGACATTCTCTGCAAAGCCTTTGCGAGTACCTTCTCCGGAACAGCCTTGACCTGGTTCCGTGAGCTGAAAAAGGGAAGCATTGACAGCTGGAGGGATATGAGGAGGATGTTCCTAGATCACTTTGCCATGACAGGGAAGAGGAAGAAAAGGTTGACTGACCTTGCTAACATCGAGCAAGGAAAGAATGAAACCACGCTTAGCTACTATAACAGATTCCGAGCTATGGTAGACCAGGTGGAAGAAAGCCTCACTGACAGAGAAGTGATTGTCTGTTTCAATTGTGGATCGAGATCCGGACAGCTTATATATGAACTCTCCGCCAGAGAGCCAAAGTTCAAATCTGACTTATACAACGTGGCTTATTCCATTGCTATGGCAGAGGAGAAAAAGCAAAAAGAGATCTGACAAGACAGAAACAGAAGCAGCTGGAACTCACCATGCTTCTAATGGAAACGGCTACAAAGGGAAGAATAGAACACGGGGTACTGAAAAGGCTGAGATCGTCACCTCCCTCACCAAGCCTATCACATAAATCATGCAGTTGGTGAATCTTCCGGCTCCTCATCCACTCAATGACAAACCAAAGTACCCACGTGACCCTTCTAAATAATGTGATTTCCACAAAGACCATGGTCACAACACTGAGAACTGTATCGCCCTCAAAAGGATGATCCAAAGGTGGGTTGATGAAGGCAAACTTGATCGTTATGTCATGAAAAAGGATGGCGAGCAAAAAAGGAAGGAGGACGATGATGAAGACGATGATAAAGATGATGACATGGAGCAAAGGCCTCCTATGGCAAAATTACATGTAATAAGAGAAGAGACATTCTCCACCAGAAAACTGAGAGACCAAATTTATGAATTAAGCAAGGTCTATCATGTCCCCGCCTGGGTTCACAAGGCAGAAGAGGTCATTAGCTTCTCCCCCAGTGAATTGGCGGGAAGCCGGGCAGCCCGCGAGCACCCTTGGTGATAAAAGGGAGAATTGATAATTGTGAGTCCAAGAGACTCCTCATTGATACGGGGGCCTCTCGAGATATTCTTTATTATTCCACCTTCCAAATGATGGGCTTGAAAGATAGCATTCTGGAACCTTACCATGTAAGACTAGAGGGTTTCACCAACCACAAAGTCGGTGCCAAGGGAACTATTGATCTACTGCTGGAAGTCGGTGAACATCCCTTTCGAACCGAGGCCACAATCACTTTCGTGGTCATGGATCTGACTAGTGATTACCACGCCATCTTAGGCATTCCAAGTCAAGCAAAACTTGGGTTGGTCGCTTCCCTTCCTCACCAACGAGTCAAATTTCCTACTCGTGCTGGAATTGGATGCGTGAGAGCGACCGCCAAGTACTTCCTGGAGCATTGGAGATAGATACACTGGAGGACACATGAAAATCTCTAATTCCATAAAAACTACCCACACCAGCTCTAGGATGAGCATGATTTTCGAAGTAGAGGATGAGGAACACATGGTTCTAGAAATTGAAGACAGTAACACAGTTTCGTCAGTCCTAGAGACAGATCATGTTCTCGTCAGCGGCCAGAACTCGGGGGCCAACCCTGACTTGAGAATAGTCGACCTACCCGACGTAGACGAACGAATGGAAGAGGAAGGCCTTGACATGAATGGTGACGAAGGTAGGAGACTTAGAGAAATAATCATTAAATCTCTAGAGTTCCGAGACGGTCCAGAAATGGAGCCCGTAGATGAGCTGGAAGAAATAATCATCAATCCTAACTACCCAGAACAAAAAATCAAAATCGGGGGCCAGCTCTCCCAGGAAGAAAGGGAAGAAATCATCACCCTTATGAAAAATAATCTAGATGTATTTTCCTGGGGGGTATGAGAGGAATTAAGGAGGAATTAGCTCTCCACCGCTTAGAAGTTGATCCGTTTGCTAAGACTATCAAGCAGACCAGGAGGATCTTTGCAAACGACAAGGAGGAAGCTATCAAGGAGGAGGTGCAAAAATTGTTAAGCGTCGGAATCATAAGAAAACTGAAATACCTCGTTTGGTTGGCCAACGTGGTGATGGTCAAAAAATAGAATGGGAAGTGGCGAATGTGCGTAGATTTTACAGTCAACAAAGCCTGCCCAAAGGACAGTTACCCTCTCCCCAGAATTGACAAGTTGGTGGACTCCATAGCCGGACACCGAACTCTCAGCTTCCTAGATGCCTATTCAGGCTATCATCAGATAAAAATGGCTAAGGAAGATATTGAGAAGACAGCCTTCTAAACATCTGGAGGCAATTATTGTTACATCATGATGCCCTTTGGGCTTAAAAATGCGGGCGCAACTTACTAGCACATGGTCAATGAAGTTTTTGGGGAGCAAATAGGTCATAACATGGAGGCCTACATTGATGACATGGTCATAAAGACCAAAGATGGCAGTCACGCCCATGACTTGGAAGAAACCATAAACAATCTTCGAAACAACAACATGAAGCTAAATCCAAGTAAATGTGTGTTCGGGGTAACTGCCGAAAAATTCCTAGGCTTCATGGTATCCCAGAGGTGAATCGAGGCGAACCCTGAAAAAATCAAAGCCTTGATCGACATGAAGGAACCTACCAACATCGAGGAGGTTCAGAGATTGAATGGAAGGATGGCGACTCTTGGGAGATTCATTGCCAAGTCCGCTGAAAAATCACTACCTTTCTTCAATGTCTTGAAGGGGGCCAAGTGCTTCTCCTGGACTCCTGAATGTACAAAATCATTCCGCCAGTTGAAGGAGTACTTGGGATCCCCTCCCTTGTTGAGTAGTCCGATTACAGGCGAGATGTTATATGTCTTCCTAGCCGCCACGGACCACGTAATAGTGGCAGTACTAGTTCGGAATGATAAAGGGACTCAGAAACCGGTCTACTATGTCTCCAAGGCATTGTGAGATGTAGAGAGTAGATATTTCAACGCAGAAAAAGTATCGTGCGCTCTAGTCATTGCATCAAGGAAGCTACGTACCTACTTTTCTGCACATCCCATCACTGTATATACAAATTAACCCTTGAAGAAAATCTTACATAATTGGATAGCTCTGGACGTCTCCTCAATTGGTCTATCGCTCTTACAGAGTTTGATATTACGTACCAACCAAGGAAGAATCTCCTAGCAAAGCCTCTGGTTGATTTCATGGTCAAAACTGCCTTCATGGGTGAACACGACCCCACCTCCCGTAAGCGTAAAACGCCGGAGGAAGAAGGATCAACCATCGAGCTCCCATCCAACTGTTGGGTCTTATACACTGATGGCTTAGCCACAAAGGAGAGAAGCAGAGCTGGAGTTGTGCTAGCAAGTCCTGAGGGAGAGCGCACCATCCAAGACATCATCAGATTCAAGTTCCCTGCCTCTAACAACCAGACCGAGTACGAATCTCTGAAATTTGGCATCGAGCTGGCCTCATTTTATGGAGCAACCAAAGTTGCTGCTTTCTGCGACTCCCATCTCGTAGTCAAGCAAGTGAAGGGAGATTATAACACGCAAAATCCTATACTTACTAAGTATAGGGACCTGGTTCTAGATATGACAAAGAAGATGGAGTTCTTTGAAATCAGTCAGATAGGAAGGGAAGACAATAAAATAGTGGATGTTCTATCTAAATTAGCAACTATGGATATGGCCGAGTCCAACTCTAAATCATATGTAGTCTTTCCTGAAGAACCCGCCAATGAGAGGTTAAAAATAATGCTCCTAGATAGAGAGGAGAGATGTTGGATAGATGATTACATGGACTACATTGAGAAGAGCCAACTTCCGAAAGATGAAGCACATGCTAAGCTTGTCAAGAAAAAATCAGTAAGGTTCACTGTGATGAACGGAGTCCTCTACAGAAGATCCTTCACTTATAAGCCCCTGCTGAGGTCTGTCTATCCTAAGGAAATAGAGAATCTCTTGGTCGAAGTTCATGAAGGCATTTGCGGCGGACACTCGAGGGCCAGAACCCTAGCTAATAAAATCATCACGCTAGGTTACTATTGGCCGGACCTGAGGGAGGACGCGCAAGCCTACGTAAGAAAATGTGACAAGTGCCAGAGATACTCTGACATTCCTAGACTCCCAACAGTCGAGCAAACTCTTATAATACCTACATGGCCATTCGATATATGGGGGATCGACATCATCGGACCCTTCCCTCCCGCCCGAGGTAATTGCAAATATGTGATAGTAGCAGTCAACTACTTCTCAAAATGGATTGAAGCGAAGGCCTTAGCCAAGATAACTGAGGAAAACGCAATCAACTTCGTCTATGACCACATCTGGTGTCGATTTGGGGTCCCACACATTATCATTTCAGATCATGGTATCCAATTCTCTAAGGCATTCACAACTGAGTTGAGCAGAGTAGGAGTTCGTCACATCAAGTCATCTGTAATCAGACCCCAATGCAACGGACAAGCAGAGGCAGACAATAAATAGGTACTTACAGCCCTAACTAAGAACTTGGAAGGAAGTGATGGTAGATGGTTGGAAGAACTTCCCTTATCCTTGTGAGCTATTCGCACAACCACCCGGGGGCCAATCGAGGAAACCCCATTTAACCTTTGGACCTGAGGCTATGACACCGGCTGAAATGGCTATCCCTAGTATAAGAAATTTCAACTACAATGAGCAAGTCAACAAGGTAAATAGGCTCCTTGACCTAGACCTAATGGATGAAAAAAGACTAGCTACTCAGATGAGAATGGTGAATTACAAACAAAGGACCAAGGCATATCATGACAAAAGGGTCAACAGAAGAGTATTCCAAGTGGGCGACTGGGTACTTAGAAAGATTGAAGCTACTGGCCGGAAGGCTGAACAAAACAAGCTCTCCCCAAACTGGGAAGGTCCCTACATCATAACCCAAGTCATTCGAGAAGGGACTTACAGATTAAACACTAAGGATGGGAAAGAGCTCAAGCATCTGTGGCACACTGACAACCTACGGAAATACTATCATTAGTTTAGTCTGTCTTTATGTAATAGATTAGTCGTTGTTAGTCTTTTACTTTTCTAGCAAGGTAGGATTGCAGTTGATGTAATCAGTTCAGTTTATGAAATTTACTTCTTCAACATGCAAGGCAACTATCAAGACAACACTGGAAGACGAGGAGCATCACCCTCGGCGTTCAAAGGATTAAACTCCCACTAACTCCAAGACCTATGACCGAGCGAGTTCCTCCTCGACTCGGATAGGTGAGACCAGAAACCATCTAAAACCTATGTACAAGTCACCTTCCTCGACATAAGGAGATGAAAAAGAAGGGCAAGCCAAACGTCTTGCCGAGGAAACACCTCGGCCTAACGACTACCGGCAATAAACATCTAAAACCTATGTACGAGTCACCTTCCTCGGCATAAGGAGATGAAAAAGAAGGATAAGCCAAACGTCTTGCCGTGGAAACACCTCGGCCTAACGACTACCGACAATAAACATCTAAAACTTGTGTACGAGTCACCTTTCTCGACATAAAGAGATGAAAAAGAAAGGCAAGCTTAACGTCTTGCCGAGGATACACCTCGGCCTAACGACTAACGGCAAAATCATCCTAGACATATGCACGAGTCATCTTTCTCGTCATAGAGAGATGAAAAAGAAGAATAATTCAACAGTCCATCCGAGAAACCCTCCTCGGCCTAATGACCCACAAGCGAAACTGCCAAGTGTCTAAACCGAGCTAGCCTCCTCGTTTTTAAACCAACAAAGGTGAAGTACGAGGGGGTGGTGAGTGGAGTGGGGGAGGAGTTGTTAAAAATAAATTTAAAATGATTAATTTTTTTTTACTCAACAGGGGGTGGGGTGGCAAGGGGTGGTGAGTGGATTGGGGGAGGCGTTGTTAAAAATAAATTTAAAATGATTTTTTTCCTACTCGATGGGGGGGTGGGTGGCAGGGGGTGGTGATGGGGATGGGTAGGGGTGGGTAACGTGAGGATGTGTGTGTATGTGAGGGTATTACCATATTTCGAAAAATGTTTTACTTAAGAAAAATTCGTAAATCATTTTACTTAGAAAAATGGGAAAAATATTTTTTCAATTTTTCGGTACTAAACAAACACCAAAAAAATGGGAAAAATGTTTTTCGAAAAATATTTTTCCCCAAACAAACAAACGGAGCCTAAGAGTCCATACTGATCCGTACCCTTTCAAAAGGCTTTTGGGCTTTTTATGTTATTGGCTATTATAATTCCAGCTTATTATGTATTGGGCCTTTTTATTTTTTCCTTCCCCTTTAAAAATGTTTGTGGCCTGTTGGGCTTGCTTCTTTCTTTTGCTATTATAATTCATTTATACAATTTATTTTTGCAATTATCACAAATATCTTATTGTACTGTTTTTTTTAGATACTCCCTCCTTCTCACTTCAATTGGTCCACTTTTCTTTTTGGAATGACCCACTTCAATTGATCTATTCCATAAATGAATTTTTTTTCATATATTTATACCCTTATCATCTCCACATATTTACAAAAAAACCAATCATTAACTTACTATTCCTTCCACTCATTTTCTCTCATATTAAATATTTTTAACTTTTATATTCTTTCTCCTATTCCCTACCACACATTTAACTTTTATATTCTCTCTCCTCTAATTTCTACCCACTTTATTCATTTTTCTTAAAAACCGTAAAATTCGCCCCGGGACTAATTGAAGTGGGACGGAGGGAGTACTTTACAAATTTAGTGCATATTTCTTTGATTTCTTTGCAATAATCTCAACTCAAACAAATATGAAATCAACCTAGTTACAAAGTTGTTCAAGTCTAAACCTCTCTATTAATAAAAGACTCAAATTATCACTAGTCTACGATTTAATATAGGTTCAAGTCATCAAAATTGTTAAAAGAAAGATCGAGAATATGATAAGTGGTGCTAAAAGAGTGAGGCCACAGTCGAATAGTTTACTTAGGGCTCCTAATTCGGTAGCAATTAAGGGGAAAATGTTAAATCAAAATTCTGTTGGAATTAAATAGTCGCACAAGTTTAAATTAAACATATTTTAATCAAAGGGCAATCATGTATTCAACAATATAATTGCAATAAACCAACAATATGAAGTACAAACAATAAGACATATGTTAATGTCAGAATATTAAAGGGAAAATTCGAAGGAGTTGGAATAACTTATCAAGATTAATCGATTCGCCTTATTATAAAGATTGTTATAAAAGAAAATATTGCCCCCAATTTGTGCAATTTCAGTACATATAATTTTCTCAACAGCATAAAACGATCGAATAACACGTACCAACATGCTCAATTTGGGCATGTGCAAAGAGTCTATTTTGCACATGGCTCAAAATTTTATAATGCCTCATATTTTTCACTACTCCTAATACTTGGCCCAAAATTTAATGAGATTAAAATAGATATTTTTAGTGTTGAGAGGTGACATGTTATCTTAGTTTGCTTGGTTGGTAGCATACGTTGTATTAAATTTGGACATACCAGGTTTGAACCTTAATCTTGTAGTTTTTTTATTTTTTTTTTCCTTCTTTTTCCTCTTTTCTTTTTTTCTCTTTTCTCTTTTTTTCTTTCTCTTTTTTCTTTTCTGATTCTTTTTAAAATCCACCTATCTCGTCTGCGTACCAAGAATGACTGCACACATGTACAAATTCAACTGCAACTCTATCTCTCATCGCTTGAATCACACTCTTAAATCACACAATCTGGAACAAGAACAGATTTTTGCAAAGAGAAAAAATACTAGTTCTGTATTTTTCGCATTAGAGAAAACTGAGAATAGGGATATCTTTATATGCATATTTAAACGACAAGTTCGTTTAGGAGAAAGACTCCTAAACCTAACCTTAATCTTGAAGAGAAAGAAACCGCACGCAGCTAAAATTTCCATCAGGAAACTGACGTGTCCCGTGCGAGACTACATGTCTCGTACGAGATAAGTGTTGAAAATGGGTAACGAAAATTAAGTTTGACTTAACGTTGACCTAACTTCCTAACGGAATTCGTTAAATAGTTAACGAAGCAAGCTACAAAATGTATTCTACATTTAGTATGGATCATGAAACTCATTTATTGTCTCAAAACCATTTCCGGGTGAATGAGAAATTAATGACAAAGGTTTGTAACTTAACGAGAGTTGTTTAAAGGGTTTTTTGAAGTGGTTTGAGGTGCACGGCCGAGCAGAGTCCTTGACTCGGCCGAGCAGAGCATAGGAAATTGACCAAGTCTCTGGACAATCTTGCACGGCCGAGCAGAGTCCTTGACTCGGCCGAGCAGTGTGATTAACACGGCCGTGCGAGTCACTTGACTCGGCCGTGCAGCTTGGCGCTCGGTCGAGCGAGTCCCTTGACTCGGCCGAGCAGATCCTGAACAGTCACCAATTCAAACAGAAAAGTTGTGTCTTTTCGTGGGAAAAGGCACAAATCCCTTAACTCTCTTTATATACTTCCCCTCCGAATTTCAATAAATACACACAGTAAATTGAGCATTTCCTACCCTCTTTGAGATAGATTAACATTGCCTAATCATCTTCATATTGTTGCATATAATTCCTTCAAGTCCAAAGTTCCAAATAGCCAATTGTTCGCTAGAGTTATTTATTTGGAGTGCTCATATAGATAACTAGAAGTCGTTTTATCTCACGAGGAGTTTGCCATTCAACCGTAAGCACCTGTGCGGGGCAAATACTTCTTACAGAAATTGTGTTAAACACAAGAATCGACTATTTGTGGTTTGCTTTTCAATTTCCGTTATATTTTCGTTATCTTTCTCATCTCTTTTGTTATTTCCTTAAGAAGCCTTAACATAAAAGTCCAACAATCGTAAGAAGTATTTGACGTTTCTTAAGGCATTTCTACAATGCCAAGTGAGAAAGACACCTCCGAATCATTCGGGCTTACTCCTCCTCCTCAAGGCGATGCAATGCTCAAGAATATTGCACCTCCTTCTTCTCACTCGGTTCAAGGTGAGAAACTTCCTTCCCCTGGCTCAGGTACAACCACAAGTGTCGCACCTCATAATGCTCCTCCTCCGTCTCATGCGTTCGTGCATGCGGAAAGACCAGGTATTCTTACCGGGATGGACTTTAAGAGGTGGCAACAGAAATTGTTGGTCTATTTGACAACATTAAAATTGGTGCGATTTCTTTGGGAATATCCACCATTGATATTCGAAGGGGATGAACCCCAAGCAAAGAATGACTTGGATACATGGAATCACAGCGATTTCTTGTGTCGCAAGTTTATTCTTAATGGCTTGGATGATGCACAATACTATGTGTGTTGTGGCATAAAGACCGCAAGAGAACTTTGGGAATTTCTCGAGATGCACTATTCTATGTGTATAGTGACAAAAAGACGGCAAGTAAACTTGGCGAAAACAAGTACCGGAAACAAGAGGAAGAATACCGGGAAAGTAAAAAGGGGAACTACAACCGCCAAGAAGTTCAAAGGTAGTTGTTTTAATTGTGGCAAACCCGGGCATATGGTTAGGGAATGTCGAAATTCTAGAATCAACAACCAAGATGGAAACCCTCTTCAAGCCAATGTGACTGAAGATCGATATGTTCCATTGGACTTTGATCAACTTAGCCTAGGGGCATAAGATTGAATTGACCAAATGTGGTCATTGTATTTGTTAGTCAAATATATGCTTAGGTTTAGAATTGCTTAAACCCAATCACATCAAGCAATAATGTGGACCCCTAATTTTAATTAGACCCAATAGAATCTTTCTATGTATGATAGGTCCCCTTAATGCTAGTGCCAGTGTTTTTAAATCATGTAATTTTCTCAAGACCTTGAAGACTTGAAGGTGTGAAGATTTGCCCCCATGTTGTTTTTGTGAGTTACTCGGTTTGGTCACCTAACCGGTTGAGTTCCTAACCGATGTGTCAACCTAACCGGTTGCCTTATCTAGCGGATGTAACCTTCACAGGTTCCCTTGCCGGTTGTGTCTTTCTCAGCAAGCTTTCCTCAGCCCAGCCTAACCGAAGCATTTATTGCTCCCAACTACCCAGCAATCCCTTTAGCTAAAGTTGGTAAAGCAAGCATGCTGAATAGACGCTGAAGTGACATTCCTGCGGCTGTCAGAAGCTCAAAATAGATTGTCAAAATGACCAGTACTCACATCCTTCCAACCACTCTACAAGGAAAATCTTCTCTCTCCTATCTCAGGCATTTAATGCAAAGATCCTTCAATTCAAAGGCATGCCTGATCAAGTCATCATTGCAACCTCTTCAAAGACAACGGCTCCTTTTCAAAGTTCACTATAAATAGCTTCCCTGGAGCATTGAAGAAGGTTGGTGCATTTATGATTCTTGAGAGTGAGTTGCTCTGAACTACCATCCTGCAAACTCCATAGTTCAAAGCATTCAATTCAAGTCCCCTTATTCACTAGACATCTCTGTTAGGACTTATACACTGTGCACCTCAATCAATATTGTAGTGTTCCTTCATTAGACTATATTTGGAACACATTGATTGATTCACACACAACACCCTAGAGAAATCAGCTCAACTTGTGAGCACATCTCTAGAAAACACCAGGTCTTTATTGTAGCACGATCCGTTAGTGGTCACCTTTAGTTTGGCAGCCTTCAATCATTGGCTTGCAACTTGTAATAGGTAGAAACCATTAATATAGTAGTGCACTTTCACAAATCCAAGTTCTGACCAAACTTGGTAGAGGACGTAGCAGTTATTTAACACTGTGAACCTCTTCAAACAATGTGTCATTCTCTTGTGTGAGTGTTTATTTTTGTGTAGTTGTAACTGGTTGACATTCTCTCAACTGGTCACAACCTATTGACTCAACCTACTACTCATCTTGTTTGTCTTACTTGGAAATTTAATTTGTCTTGTTTGCATAAGGATTTTAACTTACTGTTTTTGAAACTCTACCTAACCGGTTGTAAACCTAGCCTAACTGTAATCTCCGCTGTGCAAAATAAATCTAACAGTTGGCAAGTGAGTTTCCTACAACCTTTTATAAATACTAAGAGTTTTTAAGCAAAAAGTTTAAACAGGCTATTCACCCCCCCCTCTAGCCTGATTTCTACCATTTGGGACCTAACAATTGGTATCAGAGCTAGCAATTTTCGAAAATCATTTTTCCAAGCTTAACCGCTTGAATTGCCAATTCCAAAATGGCGGGAAAAATCATGCAAACATACAACTTGACATCCGTTCCCATGTTGAACGATAACGAATTTCCAGTATGGAAAAACAGAATCATGCGGTACTTGGATTCAATAGATGATAGGTTAACTACTGTAGTCAGAGATGGTCCCATGACACCCCTGAAAATCAATCTTGCAACAAGAGCACCCAAAACTCCTCTCATGGATCATGGAGATAGAGAGTCTGAACAAGACTTTGAGGTTTATGAAACTTATGTGCCAAAACCTCGTGAAGAATGGACTGAGGATGACAAATTTTGTGATTCCTTAGACCGAAAAGCATTGCACATAATAACCTCAGGACTTGATGACAGACTGTACAAACAAGTACAATGCTATGAGACCGCTCAACAAGTATGGCAAAGTCTTCTCAGATACTTTGAAGGAGATCAAGTGGCCAAGGACAACAGACTCTACAAAAGCGTTGCTGAGTTTGAGTCCTTCAAGAAGAATCCAAATGAAACAATGAAGGAAACGTACGACCGATTCTGCGAGGTGAGTAACTCTTGTGCATCTTTAGGTAGAGTCTATACCATGAAAGACCTAAACATGAGATTCCTCAATTCTCTTGGAGACTTGTGGCATGTGAAGGTCGCTATTTTGAAAGAATGCCGTGATTTGAACACTACTCATATCCAGAACATTGTGTCTACTTTGTTTCTATATGAGGAAGAGCTCAACCGGCTGAGTAAAGTTCAAAAACAATTTAAAAATCTATCTCTGCCGGCTCGACCGAGATCTTCCTGGTTCTTCTATGCTTACCACCAAATTACCACCAATGACTCTCCCTCAACATCTCGGCCCTCAACCAACTCTAGCCAATACCTCTTCTAACACACCTCTTGAGGTAGAGGATGAATTTGCTGCATTCGCCAGAAACTACAGAAAGTTTAAGGATTTTAAGAAATCCCACAGCAAATCATTTCAACCCAAAGCCTCATCCTTCCATAGATCTGGGAACTTCCAAAAGAAAGGCCAAACCTCAACCTCAACCGACGGAAAGAATGCCCAAGGTGAGCTTGTGTGTTACAATTGTAGAAAACCTTCCATTTTGCCTCCAAATGCCCTCAACCTAAATATGAATTTTTGAGGAAGAAACCATTCAAGAAATTCCCTAGATCTAAATCTAAGAGCTTAGTTGCCGAGGATGGAACTGAAAAAGCTATGCCAGTCTGGTTCGAGACCGACTCTGAGAATGAGGAAGCTGACTATGCTGACTCAGATGAAGATGTTGATGTCAGTTTTGTTGCTATGGATGGAACATATGATAAACCCATCTCCCTACATACTCCTATCTTTAGACATCCCAATTCCAATGAACAATCATCCTATGTTGACCACACCCCACCTATGAGATCTCCCTTGACATACTTTGATGAACCCATTCCTACTCCCAAGGTAGATGCATGTAATCCATATAACTTCAAAATTCAAAACATAGGTGGATCCCTCTATGGTCGGGCCTAAAATCATGCCCACTCTCAGACCGCTGATGCAACCAATTCAACCGACCTATCAAGCTCAAGCCTTACCGATCGCCTCTTATCAACCGATGCTTGAGAACCGACCGATTCACTTAAAGCCTCTAACCGAGCCTAACCCTGAACCGATATCTTCACTGCCAAATTTTGATCCCAATTTTGAACCATCATCCTCTTCCTCTCAGCCTACTGTTGACCCAATGCCAAATATGTCAAAGTCTGAAATGGCAGAGGTGATGAATGAGCTCTTCTCCGATTTTGAAAAATTAAATGAAGCTCACAAAATTATGGCCGATAATTTCAAATTGATTTCTACCGAAAATGACTCTTTGAAAGCTGAAATAAAAATTTTGAAAGAAAGCAAGCTAGAGTACGATCGGTTGAAGAAAGATAATCAAGAACTCACCGAGAGACTAAACATATCTCGTTTGTCAAATTGCCGATCTTGTGTCAAGGAATAAATCTCTTTCAAAAACTATTGACACATTCTCTAAATCCCGAGCTGCTATGGAGACTATTATACAAGATCAAATATCTCCTACCCGAGATGTTACAATCGAATTAGTTTTACCTCCAAGCGGTAAAGAAAAAAGGCAAAGCAATGACAAACCAGTTACCAAATCTCGAAAACTTGATGGGTAAATTTGATGATGCTCAATCCAAAATGATTAAGAGAGAGTTAACCAAACCTTTCAAAGCCGTCCCTCACACCTATCCCAAAAGGACGAGCACGAGATGAAAGCTTATTTGAACAAAAACAAATCCCAATGGACCGAGGTAGGCGATCCCGAGCTAGGAAAATATGTTCCACTTAGTGATGGCAAAAGCAAAGGTGGAATTAAAATTGTTGATAGTGTTGGCAGTCGGGAATCCTCAACCGGTAAGGTAACCGACATCGGTAAGGATATGACCGGTCAATCAACCGTCACTGGTCACCCAACCGGTAAAGGCAAACCAACCGGTAAAGGCATTCCTAAACCGATGCAACTGGTTAACAAAGGTAATTCCATCACCTTCGTCCCCAAAGGATCTGTTTCTGCTCAATTAGTGAACTCTTCTGAAGCATTGGCCAAATTGAACATCAACTCATCTGAACCCTCTCAGCCATCTTCTAATAAATGTGTAAATTGTGGTTTTATTGGTCACAAGGCTTATGAATGCCTCTTGAAGCACCTATCTGGACCCGCTGAGTCTAAAAGCTCAGGTGGTGGCCAGGTATGGCTGCCAAAGAGGAACTAACTCTTTGGACCCAAAAGAATAAGGGGGACCATAAGCTTACTGTTTTATTTCAGGAATGCTTAATGGCCTCAACCGATGCCGGTAAGGATGTTTGGATTATGGACAGTGGTTGCTCTAGGCATATGACTGGTCATGCCGATCTCCTAACCGATCTGGTAGAAGCATCTGGTCCTCCAGTTGTCTTTGGTGACAACGCAAAGGGTAAAATTATCGGTCTTGGATCCATCAAAAGAGGTACAGTCACTGTACAGAAGGTATCTTTGGTGGATGGTCTAAAACACAACCTTCTCTCTATTTCACAATTTTGTGACAAAGGTATGCACTGTGTTTTCAATTCTTCCAACTGCTATGTGAAAGACATTGCTACAGGTGAAACACTTCTCACTGGATATAGAAAAGGTAACGTATATGCTATAGACTTAAACAATGTTTCGAATGTTACTAATGTTTGTTTTGTAGCTAAGAACATCAGTGAGAACTCCTGGCTATGGCACAAGAGACTCAGTCACCTGAACTTCAAATATCTATCCAAGCTGGCCAATAACAATCTAGTCACCGGCTTACCTCAGGTGTCTGCTGATCATGGAAGGAAATGTAGAGCCTGCCAATGGGAAAACAACATAAAGAATCTTTCCGCAGCAAGCCCTGCATGTCCACTTCTAGGTGCCTCCAGCTGCTACATATGGATCTGTTTGGCCCCACAACTACTGCCAGTTTGGGGGGTAGCAGATATGCCTTGGTTGTTGTAGACGACTTCTCAAGATACACCTGGGTAGAGATGTTTGCTTCAAAGGATGATACATATGAAGTTGCTACCAGGTTATTCCGTCTACTTCAAACCCAAAAAGAGTGTGATATCATCAGTATGAGATCAGATAATGGAACGGAGTTCAAAAATCTTGGAATTGCTCAAGATGCTTGTGATGATCACGGAATAGACCACAATTTCTCTGGGTCTTTGGTACACCGCAACAAAATGGTGTAGTTGAGAGAAAGAACAGGACTTTGATCGAAGCTGGAAAAACAATGATATCCGAAGCTATGCTTCCCAAGTATTTTTGGGCCGAAGCTATCCATACAGCCTGCTTCACCCAGAATAGATCATTGGTCAACAAGTTTCACAACAAGACCCCTTATGAGCTGTGGCGTGGCAGAATCCCCAATATTAGTTTCTTCAAGATCTTCGGTTGCAGATGCTATGTACTTTACAATGGTAAAGAGCGCCGAGGTAAATTTGATGAAAAAGCTGATGAAGGCATTTTTGTGGGATACGCCAAGCACAGTAAGGCATTTAGAGTTTTTAATAAACGGTTGTTGAAAATTGTTGAATCTGTTCATGTTACCTTTGATGAATTTGATTTGCTAGAGTCTGACAAGGCTCCAAATAGTACTGATGGTTCTGGTGTTTTTGAGACAGGTGAAACAGGTAATCAAAACTCTAATCAAACCACCAGCAACAACGCAAATCAACCTCCAGCTCAACCGTCAGCCTCTAGTGGTGTAACCTGTAGAGACCTAGTTGATGACTCCTTCTTTCCTCAATCGGTTAGGCAATCAAATAGTCAATCACAGCCAACCGATCCCTTACCATCTAGTCCTCATATTTCAACTCCCAATTCATCACCTGAAGCTGAACCAATTTCACCCATCAACTTACCATTTCCATCTCCAATTATCGATCACCATCATCAGTCAGCATCACCCTCACCTAACCGATCACCTCAACCGGTCTCCTCTCCCTCAACCGATTCCACTCCTCCAATAGAAACCTTAAGACAGGAATCGGTCAGGCAAGACCTACCTAGGGAAGTGAGATCAGTTAGGAATCATCCTTTAGAAAATGTTATTGGTGATGTCTTTGGACCTAGAATGACTAGAGGCCAATTAAGAAACTTAGAGGAACAACATGGATTATTTTCCTCTGCTATGGTCTCCAACATAGAACCAAAGAAGACTGATGAAGCACTTGATGACCCCAGCTGGGTAGAAGTTATGCAAGAAAGGCTTAACCAGTTTGATAGATGCAAAGTTTGGGAATTAGTGCCTAGACCTAGTGATCAAACAGTGATTGGAACAAAATGGGTATATAGAAATAAATTGGATGAGTCTGGAAAAATTATAAGAAATAAGGCCAGATTAGTGGCAAAAGGATATAGACAGGAGGAAGGAATAGACTATGATGAGACCTTTGCTCCCGTAGCTAGATTAGAAGCCATTAGGTTATTCCTTGCCTATGCAGCCTACAAAGAATTTAAGCTATATCAAATGGATGTGAAAAGTGCATTTCACAATGGTGAACTTCAAGAGCTTGTATATGTTGATCAACCACCAGGATTTGAAGATTCTAAGAAGCCTAATCATGTCTACAAATTAAATAAAGCTTTGTATGGCCTCAAGCAAGCACCGCGAGCATGGTATGAAACTCTCTCCAAATTCCTACTTAGTGAGAAGTTTGAACGAGGTAAAATTGACACCACTTTATTTATTGCAAAGCATAATGGTCATTCATTGTTAGTTCAAATATATGTTGATGACATAATTTTTGGATCTACTAACGAAAAATTATGCAAGAGATTTGAGAAACTTATGCAAAGCAAATTTGAGATGAGCATGATGGGTGAGCTAACCTTTTTCCTTGGACTTCAAGTCAAGCAAACCCAAGAAGGAATTTTCATTAATCAAGCCAAATATACCAAAGATCTAATCAAGAAATTTGGTCTTGATTCCGCTCATCCTCAAAGCACTCCAATGGCCACAAATGTACACTTAGACAAAGACGAATCCGGTAAGAAAGTAGATATGACACTCTACCGAGGTATGATAGGCTCTCTACTTTACTTAACCGCTAGTAGGCCAGATATCATGTTTGTCGTATGTGTATGTGCTAGATTTCAAGCTGACCCTAGAGAATCTCATTTGCAAGCTGTCAAAAGAATTATTAGATATCTTGTGGGAACTGCTAACTTAGGTTTGTGGTACCCAAAAGATTCATCATTTATACTAATTGGATATTCAGATGCTGATTTCGCAGCTTGTAGGGTCACCAGGAAAAGTACTAGTGGAACTTGTCAATTTCTAGGTAACCGGTTGGTTTCCTGGTCGTGCAAGAAACAGGCATCAATTTCCACTTCTACAACTGAAGCTGAGTACATAGCCGCTGGGAGTTGCTGTTCACAAATTTTATGGATGAAGCAATAACTAGTGGACTATGAAATCCCTCAAGAAGTATGTCCCATCTATTGTGATAACACCTCAGCCATATCAGTCTCCAACAATCCTGTGATGCATTCAAAGACCAAGCACATAGACATCAAATATCACTTCCTCAAGGATCACGTTGAAAAGGGTAACATTGTTCTTTTAAAAGTCCATACTGATTATCAACTAGCTGATATTTTGACAAAACCATTGGACATTAAAAGATTTGAATTCCTTAGAGGAGAACTAGGCATGATTGATATTCGTTAATTTATTGTACTAACCTTACTGTTTGTGAAAGTTCTCAACCGATCTTGGTGTTGCCTCAATTACATCTGCTAACTGGTGCTCGTGACCTACTCTCTTAACCGATTAAGCATGATATTCTAAACCGACATCTTTTAACCGTTTAAAAGTACCCCTAACCGATGGCCCTTAACTGATGCAAAAGTTCTCTCCTAACCGGTCATCTCTTTGATCGGTCAAGCCTCATGTGATGACGTCAGCTCAACCGATTGATAATTACCTAGCCGACGAATTGCGGGCAGATTACTATTCAATCCGTTTCTAACCGGCGCGTCCCTAGCCGACAAGTCCCATCAATCCTTTCAGCTGTCTACCGCCTTACCCTATCCTGACAAAGCATCATTGATGTTTCCTACTCCCTCCTACTACCGTCCTTTTTGTACTTGATGATTGGTCAAATTTAAAATTTTGTGACCAAAAAGGTAACTTCTGTATCATTCCAATTTATCAAAAGGTTATTTTTTTTGTCATTATTGCATTATGGTTTAACTGCTGCACACACGTACCTAGTTTTAATCTCTCATATTTAAAATCGTGTTCAATATCTTTTTAAATATCTGTGCCATGCAGTTGAAACGTTTTCTTTATTTCAAAAAACCTTTCCATCTTCTATTTCTCTCTACTATATAAGGAAATACAATCTTTCATTCAAGCTTTCCGATTCCCTCTCTTTGCAAAAGCTAAGAACTTTCAAGCAATCAAATTTCATTCTCTCTTTGTTCTTCGAACTCTAATCCTTTCTGGTAAAGTTTTTCTAATATCCAAACTCTTTTAACTTGAAGAACAAGAACTATTTTCAAAATTATAAACTCACTTCCATTTTTTTTGAAATGTGTTCTAACTTAGAATGTTTTTGATTCTTAAATCTTTTGACAGATGGCTCCCAAACCAACCAAGAAAGACATTTTCGGAGGTTACATTCTACCAAGCTTCTTCGAATCTGAAGAAGGGAAGATCCTCCAAGCAATGCTAACTGCCTCCGGTTTGTTGCCGTTCTTGATGCCAGAGGGGAATGATGACATTTTGTATGAGCTTGTCAATGAGTTCTTCAACAATGGCGTAGTTGATGATAATCCCAAGCCCGGCGTTGTTTCTCACATTACTTCATCCGTTGGTGGTTTCTCTGTTGATTTCTCCCCAACTTCCATAGCCGAAGCTTTCCCTACTCTTCCCTCAACCGGTTCCTCTTCTGTCACTTCGAAGGATATGGAAGCCGCCTGGGCTACCGTCCGTGGAACCGATCCATTTGTGACCGGTGAAGGGAACAAGAAAGCTGATTTGGATGCTGTTCATTATGCCCTAACCGAAGTCATTGACCGATGTGTGATTTGCCGGTCTGGTTCTCATCATTGTATCACCATGATACAATGGGAAGCCATGGCAGCCGTTATGCTTCAAAGGAGATTCAACTGGTGCTCCTTTATCTATCGGGTTATCCTAATTGCCTTCAAGAAATTCCAGAAGGAGAAGCCCTTGTCCGCATCTAACAAGGCCAAGCCAATCCATTATCTTCGATGAGTAGAATCCTCTTGAGAATCCCTTCAATTTTTACTATTTCTCGGTTTGTCGCCCAACCTCGGTTCCCAAGTCATTTGTCAAAGCCTTCGACAAAGCCGATCAAGCGAGGATTCTTAGAGAAGCCAAACCGATGGCTCCCATTGCTGCTCCAATCGAAGCCCAACCGGCTAAGAAGAAGACCTCTCAACCGAAGAAGAAGCAGTCAACCGATTCCTCCAAACCGGTCACTCAACCTCAGCCTTCTCAACCGATCCCCTCTCCGGCCAAAAGAAAATCCCCAGAACCTGATGTTGATGATAATGAACCCATCTCCACTGTTATCCGACCTAAAAAGTCAGCAAGAAAATCCTCCAAACCTGCTACTCCTCCTCCAGCCACTTCAAAATCAAAACCAATCCCAAAAACACCTTCCCAAATAGCCAAGGAAAATGCAGAAAGAAGAAAGAGAATTGAAGCCGACATTTCCTCCTTCATACCCTTCATTCCCAACCGATTACTTGGCCATGATACCTTTACCGATGACATACCTATCACCGGTCATGCTTATAATCCCTCTTACCGACGATGCCAACCGATCAGGAATCCCACCTTCCACATCTTCCACAACAATCCTTGGGCTATCAACCCTCAGTCTGCTCCCTCTCCTAGTTGGGTTTATCCAATTGATCATTTGCCGCCGTTTATTCGAAAGTTGCTTCAATTCCATGAAATCAACAAGTCTTTCGTCCCGGCTGGCAACATTCAAGACTATATTGACTTTGGAAACCGACATATTGAGAATGGTGTATACTTCAGCAGACCTTGCCGTCTCAGAGATTTTGATCTTTCCGCTTCTAGGCGCAGTCTCATCAAGCAATACAACAAATTTTTTGATCAGCTTCCCCTCAAATGGAATGCTGTCTTCCTAGCTCAAGATAGAATGAGGCAGGACATGATGGTCCAAGCTGTATGGGCTGATTTTGCTATTCTCTATGGAGCTGAAGATACCTTGATTGAGACAGATTTTTACCAGTCTGGGAGATATGAAATGGAGTTTGACTCTCTCCCAAACTTTGACTCTGAACCGGTTTGCCTTGGCCCAAGGAAGAATCAACTTATCAGGAACGTGATGGATTTTTTGGATAATTTACTGGATATGGACAATGAACTCAAGGCAGCTGGAAATATTTCCTTAGCCAATTTCTTCTCTGCAGTTCAGTCCACCTCTACCAAATGGCCTACGGTTACAGATGCTGAGATTGATGCCATGTTTGAAGATGAGGAGGAAGAAAAGGATAAATCTGAAGAAGTTGCTGAGTCTAGTTCTAGTTCAGACTCTAGTTCAAATGGAGATGATAGGCCTGACCGAATGATAAGCTCAGATCAAGCCTTCACCACTCCTCAACCGATGGCAACGGTTAGAAGCCTGGGAGGAGGTATTACCAAAACCTCACCGGTTACTCCATTGGGAGGAGGCACTACTTGGCCGGTTTCTACTCAACCGATGATATCTCCACCGGTTTCAATCCCTCCAGCCATTGTATCTACTAAACAGGTTATTGCCTCTCAACCGATTGATGCCGATGATATCCTTTTGCAGCAAGCTATAGCTGCTAGCCTTTTTGATGTGGAGGAAAAGAGATTACAAGACCGAGCCGATGATCTAACCACTGCTCAAGCTCTTCAAGCTTCCATTCTTGACAGTCAGGTGAGAGAAATCCAATCCTTACTTTCTAGTCCTCCAAGGGTTGAGGAGGAGACTCAGTCCTTGCCTCCCACTTCTTCTGCTCCTGTTGAAGAATCTGATTTCTTTGAAGTAGAAGATATATCTGATGATGATGATGATTTTAACATTCTAGATCCTGTTGTTCCTCCAGTTTATGCTGACCCTTGCCTTTATCAAAAAGATATCTTTTCTCCCCGAAACTATTACACTTCCAAATCTTCAATTCCTCGAACCTCTCATGGTATTCCCCTCTTTGGTCTTCATGAGAAAATCTCAAGCCGTGCCGAGTACAAAATTGTTTCTGATCCCCCTCCTTTTTCCCAAGAGCTCAAGAAACTGAAAGAGAAGGATGTTGGTATTCCCTTCTACCTCTCTAGAACTGTTGGCCCTGGGGAAACCAGTCTCAAAGCCCAAAAACCGGTTGTGCTCAAACTTTGCCTTCGGTTTCCTCCGCCCAAGGGTCAATCGGTCAAGCCCTCCAAAACCGATCAACAGTTGGTCACCAACTTTCCTTCCAAGCAAAAACCGATTTTCTCTCCTTCCAAATCTCAAAGGCTTCGTCATATTAGAATTCAAGGGGGTGTGGCTCAACCTGCTACTGGACCGATTGAATGCACTTTTTCCTCTGCCAATATCTTCATGCGTTATCTTTCGGTCAACAACCGTATTTCTCAGGTTTTGGAGCTGCGAATTTTGAGATGGTGCTACGAAGTTACTCACAGAGTTGGGTTAATGCCAAATGTGCCTCAGCTTTCTATTATGAGAAATGGCAATCCTCGACCATGGAGCAACATTCGGCAAGCATCCCTTCTACTCCTAGCTCTCAGGGTTATTCCTTTGATTCGATCAAGGCAACATGCTTTATCATTGGCCCCTACTGCTGCAGATCTTATTGCCTCTGCATTTGATGAAGCCCATGATATTCAGAATGCCATTACTCTTAGCCTTGAGTCCGACTCCCTTATCTCTTCTGACCCCAATGACTTTCTTGTGTTCAGTCCCTCTGTTGCCTCTTCTATCTCAATTGATGAGGAGATCACATTTTCTCCAACCGGTCAAGTCTCTAGGATCGGTCCAGTTCATGTCAGCTCTCCAACCGATTCTTCAACTGATGCCTCTACAGGTTCTCCAACTCAATATCTTACCGGTCGCTCTATTCCCCTTACTGCTCATCTAACCGAGAAGCCTCCTACCGTTCACCTTTCTCCACCAAACCCTTCCCTTGCCATCCAAATATACACTCCCCAACCTGTTCTAGCCTTAACTGTTACTGCTCCTCCAACTGATCCTCAAGCTATATCAGTCAGTTCCTCTACCGATGATTCCTCTTCTGACACTGATCCTTCACCTGATGATCCACAACCAGTTCCTGAGGAAGAACTCAACCGACCTGTTGTTGTTCGTGATCTTTGTGAACTTTATGATGCCCTGGTTGCGAGTATGGTTAAGTCCAATCAGGAGGAGGAAGAGAAGAGGTTAGACAGAATGGAACATGGTTATGCAAAGGATCTAGCTAACTATGTGGCCGATTTGTTTGATAAGGATGCCAAGATCACTGATCTCTCCACTCAGCTAGGTGCCTTGTCTCAGTTGAACAAAGAATTGATGAACACTGCCAAGGATGCCCAAACCGATTTGAAGCTTGCAACCGATGAAATCAAGAAGTTGAACCAGAAGCTAGCCGATCAAGCCTCTTTGTTTAGAAAAACCAATACTGAGAGGATCAAGCTTAAAACTGAAAATGAAGTTCTCAAGAAGATGTTAGCGGACCGTGATGCTGAGAAGTCTGCTAGGAAGAAAAGGAAGAGAGATGATAAGGAAGCCAAGAAGTCAGCCAAGAAATCTCGCACTCAACCGGCCACCCATCGGCTACCCCTCCTTCGGACCCCAAGGACTTGCCTCCAACCGATGATCCCGCCGCCTCGCCTAGAATGTAACCGATGAGGAACTTGTCTTTCCATCTTTTGCTTAACCGGTTGAAGACTAATCAATGAGATTTCCTTGACCTCAAACTCTGTTGTTTTGAACGACTTGTCTTTCCTTATTTCCTTTTAATTATTTTTGAATGATCAAACTGTTCTAACCATCTCATTTTGCAGGTATTCTCATTCAAAAATATTTTACTTTAATTTGTCTTAATTTTAAGCTTTCATTTTATCTGTAAGCTTTCTCAGGTTACATCTACAATGTTACTTGACTTAGGGAATGACATATCTAAAAGATAAATCTTTAGTCATTCTTTTACTAAGTCAAAGATGATGCTAACCTAGGGTGATTGGACTTAAGCAATTAGGAGGAGATTGTTAGTCAAATATATGCTTAGGTTTAGAATTGATTAAACCCAATCACATCAAGCAATAATGTGGACCCCTAATTTTAATTAGACCCAATAGAATCTTTCTATGTATGATAGGTCCCCTTAATGCTAGTGCGGTGTTTTTAAATCATGTAATTTTCTCAAGACCTTGAAGACTTGAAGGTGTGAAGATTTGCCCCCATGTTGTTTTTGTGAGTTACTCGGTTTGGTCACCTAATCGGTTGAGTTCCTAACCGATGTGTCAACCTAACCGGTTGCCTTATCTAGCGGATGTAACCTTCGGGTTCCCTTGCCGGTTGTGTCTTTCTCGGCAAGCTTTCCTCACCCACCCTAACCGAAGCATTTATTGCTCCCAACTACCCAAAGAATCCCTTTAGCTAAAGTTGGTAAAGCAAGCATGCCGAATAGACGCCGAAGTGACATTCTGCGCCGTCGAAGCTCAAAATAGATTGTCAAAATGACCAGTACTCACATCCTTCCAACCACTCTACAAGGAAAATCTTCTCTCTCCTATCTCAGGCATTTAATGCAAAGATCCTTCAATTCAAAGGCATGCTTGATCAAGTCATCATTGCAACCTCTTCAAAGACAACGGCTCCTTTTCAAAGTTCACTATAAATAGCTTCCTGGAGCATTGAAGAAGGTTGGTGCATTTATGATTCTTGAGAGTGAGTTGCTCGAACTACCATCCCGCAAACTCCATAGTTCAAAGCATTCAATTCAAGTCCCCTTATTCACTAGACATCTCTGTTAGGACTTATACACTGTGCACCTCAATCAATATTGTAGTGTTCCTTCATTAGACTATATTTGGAACACATTGATTGATTCACACACAACACCCTAGAGAAATCAGCTCAACTTGTGAGCACATCTCTAGAAAACACCAGGTCTTTATTGTAGCACGATCCGTTAGTGGTCACCTTTAGTTTGGCAGCCTTCAATCATTGGCTTGCAACTTGTAATAGGTAGAAACCATTAATATAGTAGTGCACTTTCACAAATCCAAGTTCTGACCAAACTTGGTAGAGGACGTAGCAGTTATTTAACACTGTGAACCTCTTCAAACAATGTGTCATTCTCTTGTGTGAGTGTTTATTTTTGTGTAGTTGTAACTGGTTGACATTTTCTCAACTGGTCACAACCTATTGACTCAACCTACTACTCATCTTGTTTGTCTTACTTGGAAATTTAATTTGTCTTGTTTGCATAAGGATTTTAACTTACTGTTTTTGAAACTCTACCTAACCGGTTGTAAACCTAGCCTAACTGTAATCTCCGCTGGGCAAAATAAATCTAACAGTTGGCAAGTGAGTTTCCTACAACCTTTTATAAAGACTAAGAGTTTTTAAGCAAAAAGTTTAAACAGGCTATTCACCCCCCCTCTAGCCTGATTTCTACCATTTGGGACCTAACAGTATTATATTAGAAAAGGGTACCTTGATCTGAATGTAGTTCGCCTAAGAGCGAAGAATAAAATATCAGTTTTTATTTCCGACTTGGCTTGTGTTATGACTTGTTCATTTAGGTCTTGTAAATTTAAATTCATTCCGTCGACTAGTAAATTTAAAATTACTACCTAAGATGAAGTTTGATTCGCAAATCAAATGTGATTTCTTCTGTGGAAATCAGTTCTTCATTACTTCTATTGATATTTGCACTTGATAATGCAAAGTACATCTTTTGAAATAGTAAAGATGAAACCTTAAGAGGTTTAAGTAATAAACAATGAGTTAGTGATTCATCTTAATTGTGGAGAGTATGTAGTATTGTTTGAAAAATAATTATTGGGACGCTAACACTTATTTATCAAACGAATGCTACTTACACACCCAAAGGAAGAATAGAACTTGTAAGGAGAGGTTGAACTCCTTATTGATAAGTTCCGTCTTACTTGACAAAATGTGGGGATACCTAGTATAGGTAGAAATATCTAAACCTAAGAGGTTAAGATAAGACCCAAAACCATGGATTACGTTTCCATTGGATATGCAAACAATTAGTAATGCATATAGATTTGTGAAGAACAAATTTAAAATTCCCGATATGACAAAGGGAACGATTATTGAAGTGAAGTTGCTATATTCTTCGAAACCAAGTTTCCTTAAAAGGGTAAGGGTTAAAACAACCTCACTTGAACATAGTTATGACTATGTCATCAGTTCATCTCAAGGAAATGAAGTACCTTGACAAAATAAAAGGAAAATCTTAATCACGCAAGTGACTTAAGACATTGTAGATAACATGGAGCATATGCTAGTTATTACAATTGAATGACCCCACATAAAGGAAAATATTAAATATGAATTAAGATATTCATAAAATATTTGAAATATGGGGATACACTTCAAATGTGGGGGTACAAGCTAAATACATAAATTCTATATATAAGTGAACTTTTAGTATTAGCGGAAACTGTTAAAACTGTTAATAGTTGAAAGGATGTCTCATCATATATTTGGAAAATTAATAGATCTTCCTCCATAATGCTAACCATTGGGTTACAAATGGGTCCTTAGAAAGGAAATATTTAAATGATGAATTTGATAAAAACTCCTAACGAATTTGAAGTATTCGTAAGCTGTTTTATAAATACCTAAAATGTGGGGGTATTCGGCTAAAGTAGTAATAATTAAGCAAGACACGTTATATTCTTTAAGAATATACTTTCTTGAAATGATAGGAAATGCAAAAATTTTAATAAGAAAATTTATAGAAAACTGTAAGTGGTTTTCTTAATAAGAAGAAGAACCAAGATACAGTTGAAAAACAAAAGTTACTACTATTACTGTTAACAGTTAATAGTTCATCCAACTCTATTAGGAAGATGGTTGATCTTCCTTATGCGAACCATTGGGTTGCAAAAAACTAGATGTGTCAAGGATGAAACCTTTAAATGTTAGACTCTTGAAATCAATAGGAAGAATTTTCAAGAGGTCTAGTCTAAAGAGTGAAAATTTCAAAGGATACAATTCTATAAGAAAAATTAATCTTATGAAATAAACTCTATTGAGACGGACTTTTTTTGATAAAAGGATCTTGAAAGGTAGTCTCTACAGGCATAGAATCTGAAGAGATAGATTCTAAAATGCTCAAGGATCACATCTTTAAGATCTCTCATAGCTATTGCAACAGTGCATAACCTTGAGATACACCAAATGGATGTGAAAAACAACCGTCCTAAAGTGGAAACTATGTTATCGAATGTGACAAATGTGTCTACATTAATAGGAACATCTGAATCATTCGTTATTGTTTGTCTTTATGTAGACAACATGCTAATAATGGTAGTCATGAATTGATCATGAATACCAAAGACATGTTAAAGAAGAACTTTGACATGAAAGATATGGGATTAGCCGATGTCATATTAGAAATAAAGATTTCTAGAACATCAGAAGGAATAGTCCTATCACAATCCCATTATCTTGAAAAAGTACTTCGAAAGTTCAAGAAGAATCTTGAGAGATAATCTCTGTAAGGTAGATTCCTGAAAGGTAGACTCTAAGGAGGTCAAACCACTTAGAGATATTGAATACTTGGGAAGTCGGATCGGTACAGAGATAATAACCACTCGAAGAAACTGACCAATAGAAGAATTTAATCACTCGAAAAGATTGACCCTTCTAGAGAGACTAAAAGTCTAATTAAAAATTGTAATAAATCACTAAGGATAGTCAAAGTACTTGGAGTACTTAAAGATATTCTTGTGATTACAGATTACAATAAATAAGATATTCAATAGTATGAAAATGATATACTGATTGGATAACAAACACAAATAAACTCTAAGGTGAAAAATGTGTTCACAATAAATGGAGCAGCGGTGTCAAACTTCCAAGACAACTTGAACAACTCGATTCAATAAGGAATCTGAGTCAATAGCATTAGATAAAGATAAAAGTTGAATGGTCTTGGAAGATATTCCTTTGTGGAATAAGTCTGTGTCTACATGACCTAAGGCATTGTGACGACAATGAGAAATAGGAAAAGGTGTAGAACATCGTGGTAAGTCAAGACACAATGGTCATTGACATATTACCATAAGACAATTGATCTCAAATGAGACTGTCACAACTGGCCATGTGAAGTTAAAAACCGGATCCGTATGCCAAAGGGTATGAATAGGAGATCAAATTGTCGGTTAAGGGAAATGGGCTTAAAACCCACAATAAAAAGAACTCATAGTGGACACTCAACCTTGAGAATTGGAGATCCCATGCCCTTGGTTCAATGAGACAACCAAGCTATAAGTTCTAGTAGAATCACTTGGAAACAACAACTCGGTTGAATGACCTGGAGATGTTGAATACTCATTCCCAGAACATCCAAGTATAAGCACCTGCAGCAGTGGTGAGGATAAGTTGAGAAAACTTTTAATGATTCCTATACCTACGGGTGGAGTAGTGCAGGATACTCCTTATAGTATGAATCACCTATATAAGTGAGAAGTAACTTGGCCGCTTCTAATGTGAACACTTATGAAATGAGATACGATCCAGGGTCGAAATGGACAAAACGTGAGAACAATAACTGTTAGAGCTATTATTATGTGAGTATTGTTGTCTTGGTATACATTATACAGTCACTGGTTCAAAGCGACTCGCTACCAAATGGCTAGTATATCCGATAATATTTCACTAGGGAAGATTCAAAGCCACAAGCTATCTATCCCGATGTAATAATGGTTCGCCGAAACTTTTGGACGAAATTGCATACATGCATTAATTGTCATTCATGTGGGAGATTGTTGGAAATGGGTAACGAAAGTTAAGTTTGACTTAACGTTGACCTAACTTCCTAACGGAATTAGTTAAATAGTTAACGAAGCAAGTTACAAAATGTATTCTACATTTAGTGTGGATCATGAAACTCATTTTTTGTCTCAAAACCATTTCTGGGTGAATGAGAAATTAATGACAAAGGTTTGTAACTTAACGAGAGTTGTTTAAAGGGTTTCTTGAAGTGGTTTGAGGTGCACGGCCGAGCAGAGTCCTTGACTCGGCCGAGCAGAGCATAGGAAATTGACCAAGTCTCTGGACAATCTTGCACGGCCAAGCAGAGTCCTTGACTCGGCCGAGCAGTGTGATTAACACGGCTGTGCGAGTCACTTGACTCGGCCGTGCAGCTTGGCGCTCGGTCGAGCGAGTCCCTTGACTCGGCCGAGCAGATCCTGAACAGTCACCAATTCAAACAGAAAAGTTGTGTCTTTTCGTGGGAAAAGACACAAATCCCTTAACTCTCTTTATATACTTCCCCTCCGAATTTCAATAGATACACACAGTAAATTGAGCATTTCCTACCCTCTTTGAGATAGATTAACATTGCCTAATCATCTTCATATTGTTGCATATAATTCCTTCAAGTCCAAAGTTCCAAATAGCCAATTGTTCGCTAGAGTTATTTATTTGGAGTGCTCCTATAGATAACTAGAAGTCGTTTTATCTCACGAGGAGTTTGCCATTCAACCATAAGCACCTGTGCGGGGCAAATACTTCTTACGGAAATTGTGTTAAACACAAGACTCGAATATTTGTGGTTTGCTTTTCAATTTCCGTTATATTTTCGTTATCTTTCTCATCTCTTTTGTTATTTCCTTGAGAAGCCTTAACATAAAAGTCCAACAATCGTAAGAAGTATTTGACGTTTCTTAAGGCATTTCTACAATGGCAAGTGAGAAAGACACCTCCGAATCATCCGGGCTTACTCCTCCTCCTCAAGGCGATGCAACGCTCAAGAATATTGCACCTCCTTCTTCTCACTCGGTTCAAGGTGAGAAACTTCCTTCCCCTGGCTCAGGTACAACCTCAAGTGTCGCACCTCATAATGCTCCTCCTCCGTCTCATGCGTTCGTGCATGCGGAAAGACCAGGTATTCTTACCGGGATGGACTTTAAGAGGTGGCAACAGAAATTGTTGGTCTATTTGACAACCTTAAAATTGGTGCGATTTCTTTGGGAATATCCACCATTGATATTCGAAGGGGATGAACCCCAAGCAAAGAATGACTTGGATACATGGAATCACAGCGATTTCTTGTGTCGCAAGTTTATTCTTAATGGCTTGGATGATGCACAATACTATGTGTGTTGTGGCATAAAGACCGCAAGAGAACTTTGGGAATTTCTCGAGATGCACTATTCTATGTGTATAGTGACAAAAAGACGGCAAGTAAACTTGGCGAAAACAAGTACCGGAAACAAGAGGAAGAACACCGGGAAAGTAAAAAGGGGAACTACAACCGCCAAGAAGTTCAAAGGTAGTTGTTTTAATTGTGGCAAACCCGGGCATATGGCTAGGGAATGTCGACATCCTAGAATCAACAACCAAGATGGAAACCCTCTTCAAGCCAATGTGACTGAAGATCGATATGTTCCATTGGACTTTGATCAACTTAGCCTAGGGGCATAAGATTGAATTGACCAAATGTGGTCATTGTATTATATTAGAAAAGGGTACCTTGATCTGAATGTAATTCGCCTAAGAGCGAAGAATAAAATATCAGTTTTTATTTCCGACTTGGCTTGTGTTATGACTTGTTCATTTAGGTCTTGTAAATTTAAATTCATTCCGTCGACTAGTGAATTTAAAATTACTACCTAAGATGAAGTTTGATTCGCAAACCAAATGTGATTTCTTCTGTGGAAATCAGTTCTTCATTACTTCTATTGATATTTGCACTCGATAATGCAAAGTACATCTTTTGAAATAGTAAAGATGAAACCTTAAGAGGTTTAAGTAATAAAGAATGAGTTAGTGATTCATCTTAATTGTGGAGAGTATGTAGTATTGTTTGAAAAATAATTATTGGGACGCTAACACTTATTTATCAAACGAATGCTACTTACACACCCAAAGGAAGAATAGAACTTGTAAGGAGAGGTTGAACTCCTTATTGATAAGTTCCGTCTTACTTGACAAAATGTGGGGATACCTAGTATAGGTAGAAATATCTAAACCTAAAGAGGTTAAGATAAGACCCAAAACCATGGATTACGTTTCCATTGGATATGCAAACAATTAGTAATGCATATAGATTTGTGAAGAACAAATTTAAAATTCCCGATATGACAAAGGGAACAATTATTGAAGTGAAGTTGCTATATTCTTCGAAACCAAGTTTCCTTAAAAGGGAAAGGGTTAAAACAATCTCACTTGAACATAGTTATGACTATGTCATCAGTTCATCTCAAGGAAATGAAGTACCTTGACAAAATAAAAGGAAAATCTTAATCACGCAAGTGACTTAAGACATTGTAGATAACATGGAGCATATGCTAGTTATTACAATTGAATGACCCCACATAAAGGAAAATATTAAATATGAATTAAGATATTCATAAAATATTTGAAATATGGGGGTACACTTCAAATGTGGGGGTACAAGCTAAATACATAAATTCTATATATAAGTGAACTTTTAGTATTAGCGGAAACTGTTAAAACTGTTAACAGTTGAAAGGATGTCTCATCATATATTTGGAAAATTAATAGATCTTCCTCCATAATGCTAACCATTGGGTTACAAATGGGTCCTTAGAAAGAAAATATTTAAATGATGAATTTGATAAAAACTCCTAACGAATTTGAAGTATTCGTAAGCTGTTTTATAAATACCTAAAATGTGGGGGTATTCGGCTAAAGTAGTAATACTTAAGCAAGACACGTTATATTCTTTAAAAATATACTTCCTTGAAATGATAGGAAATGCATAAATTTTAATAAGAAAATTTATAGAAAACTGTAAGTGGTTTTCTTAATAAGAAGAAGAACCAAGATACAGTTGAAAAACAAAAGTTACTACTATTACTGTTAACAGTTAATAGTTCATCCTACTCTATTAGGAAGATGGTTGATCTTCCTTATGCGAACCATTGGGTTGCAAAAAACTAGATGTGTCAAGGATGAAACCTTTAAATGTTAGACTCTTGAAATCAATAGGAAGAATTTTCAAGAGGTCTAGTCTAAAGAGTGAAAATTTCAAAGGATACAATTCTATAAGAAAAATTAATCTTATGAAATAAACTCTATTGAGACGGACTTTTCTTGATAAAAGAATCTTGAAAGGTAGTCTCTACAGGCATAGAATCTGAAGAGATAGATTCTAAAACGCTCAAGGATCACATCTATAAGATCTCTCATAGCTATTGCAACAGTGCATAACCTTGAGATACACCAAATGGATGTGAAAAACAACCGTCCTAAAGTGGGAACTATGTTATCGAATGTGACAAATGTGTCTACATTAATAGGAACATCTGAATCATTCGTTATTGTTTGTCTTTATGTAGACAACATGCTAATAATGGTAGTCATGAATTGATCATGAATATCAAAGACATGTTAAAGAAGAACTTTGCCATGAAAGATATGGGATTAGCCGATGTCATATTAGAAATAAAGATTTCTAGAACATCAGAAGGAATAGTCCTATCACAATCCCATTATCTTGAAAAAGTACTTCGAAAGTTCAAGAAGAATCTTGAGAGGTAATCTCTATAAGGTAGATTCCTGAAAGGTAGACTCTAAGGAGGTCAAATCACTTAGAGATACTGAATACTTGGGAAGTCGGATCGGTACAGAGATAATAACCACTCGAAGAAACTGACCGATAGAAGAATTTGATCACTCGAAAAGATTGACCATTCTAGAGAGACTAAAAGTCTAATTAAAAATTGTAATAAATCACTAAGGATAGTCAAAGTACTTGGAGTACTTAAAGATATTCTTGTGATTACAGATTACAATAAATAAGATATTCAATAGTATGAAAATGATATACTGATTGGATAACAGACACAAATAAACTCCAAGGTGAAAAATGTGTTCACAATAAATGGAGCAGCGGTGTCAAACTTCCAAGACAACTTGAACAACTCGATTCAATAAGGAATCTGAGTCAATAGCATTAGATAAAGATAAAAGTTGAATGGTCTTGGAAGATATTCCTTTGTGGAATAAGTCTGTGTCTACATGACCTAAGGCATTTTGACGACAATGAGAAATAGGAAAAGGTGTAGAACATCGTGGTAAGTCAAGACACAATGGTCATTGACATATTACCATAAGACAATTGATCTCAAATGAGACTGTCACAAATGGCCATGTGAAGTCAAAAATCGGATCTGTATGCCAAAGGGTATGAATAGGAGATCAAATTGTTGGTTAAGGGGAATGGGCTTAAAACCCACAATAAAAAGAACTCATAGTGGACACTCAACATTGAGAATTGGAGATCTCATGCCCTTGGTTCAATGAGACAACCAACCTATAAGTTCTAGTAGAATCACTTGGAAACAACAACTCGGTTGAATGACCTGGAGATGTTGAATACTCATTCCCAGAACATCCAAGTATAAGCACCTGCAGCAATGGTGAGGATAAGTTGAGAAAACTTTTAATGATTCCTATACCTATGGGTGGAGTAGTGCAGGATACTCCTTATAGTATGAATCACCTATATAAGTGAGAAGTAACTTGACCGCTTCTAATGTGAACACTTATGAAATGAGATACGGTCTAGGGTCGAAATGGACAAAACGTGAGAACAATAACTGTTAGAGCTATTATTATGTGAGTATTGTTGTCTTGGTATACATTATACAGTCACTGGTTCAAAGCGACTCGCTACCAAATGGCTAGTATATCCGATAATATTTTACTAGGGAAGATTCAAAGCCACAAGCTATCTATCCCGATGTAATAATGGTTCGCCGGAACTTTTGGACGAAATTGCATACATGCATTAATTGTCATTCATGTGGGAGATTGTTGGAAATGGGTAACGAAAGTTAAGTTTGACTTAACGTTGACCTAACTTCCTAACGGAATTAGTTAAATAGTTAACGAAGCAAGTTACAAAATGTATTCTACATTTAGTGTGGATCATGAAACTCATTTATTGTCTCAAAACCATTTCCGGGTGAATGAGAAATTAATGACAAAGGTTTGTAACTTAACGAGAGTTGTTTAAAGGGTTTTTTGAAGTGGTTTGAGGTGCACGGCCGAGCAGAGTCCTTGACTCGGCCGAGCAGAGCATAGGAAATTGACCAAGTCTCTGGACAATCTTGCACGGCCGAGCAGAGTCCTTGACTCGGCCGAGCAGTGTGATTAACACGGCCGTGCGAGTCACTTGACTCGGCCGTGTAGCTTGGCTCTCAGTTGAGCGAGTCCCTTGACTCGGCCGAGCAGATCCTGAACAGTCACCAATTCAAACAGAAAAGTTGTGTCTTTTCGTGGGAAAAGGCACAAATCCCTTAACTCTCTTTATATACTTCCCCTCCGAATTTCAATAGATACACACAGTAAATTGAGCATTTCCTACCCTCTTTGAGATAGATTAACATTGCCTAATCATCTTCATATTGTTGCATATAATTCCTTAAAGTCCAAAGTTCCAAATAGCCAATTGTTCGCTAGAGTTATTTATTTGGAGTGCTCCTATAGATAACTAGAAGTCGTTTTATCTCACGAGGAGTTTGCCATTCAACCGTAAGCACCTGTGCGGGGCAAATACTTCTTACGAAAATTGTGTTAAACACAAGACTCGACTATTTGTGGTTTGCTTTTCAATTTCCGTTATATTTCCGTTATCTTTCTCATCTCTTTTGTTATTTCCTTAAGAAGCCTTAACATAAAAGTCCAACAATAAGTCCCCAGATCAAAATTCTCATTTTGTTGGGACGATGTCTTGTGCGAGACTACTAGTCCCATTCAAGACAAGTCTCCAGATCAATTTTTTGCTAGCGAAATGGTAAATGTTAAATAAACTTTGACTAAAAATAAAAGGTTGCCTCGAAGGCGAGTGAGCGAGCAAGTGCGTATGTGGTATTGTGGTTCAAGCGACCTAACATGATACTTGAACAAGGGCTCATGAAGTGCCTATCAATTTAAGACACTTCAAATTTCTTTTCAATTCTCACACGAGATGGAACACCAAAAAGTCTTTTATATGACCAACAAAATTGATAGTTGTATTCTTTTACCCATATGAGATGGCAACCAAATCCATTTCATCATTGACATTAAAGAGACTTAAATGTCAATGTTTGAGGTTTTATAACTATGGACTTCATTAATAATTTTGCTTTCACCAAAACACCAAGTTGATTCATGGTATATTAAACAATGTATATAAGTATTGACTTTGGTTAAACTTAATGAGACCCACCAATGGAACTTACTCAAAGTTACCCTTAGAGCCAAATTTCTAACAATCCCCCACAAGTTCATAAGTTCATAGTGACAAGATGTGAGATCATCCATGTCATGCTTTTTAGTAATGGTACCTTCCGCCTTGAACCACTACCTAAGTTAGACAACCCAAACCCCCACATGATTAGATAAATGGGTGTCTTAAATATGATGCCTTTGGATGTAGGGACCTTTGTTGGTAACAACATGACAAAGGCTATGATAGTTCCGCTATCGCACACTTGATACATATAGGTCATACACCCCGATCCTCTATCATGAGTGATTTCACGGAATAACCCAATTTCCTCTAATTGCGGCCAACAATAACACCCACTTAGTTGGGCACCTCTGAAGATGTACTGCTACCATCTTGTCTAAAAAACTTGATCCCATTCAAAGTTCTAAACTTTTGCTATACTTGCACTAATGAGCACCTTTCAGATTATTAAGGGGACAAGCTCAAACATGTAACAGGTCAATCTGTTTTAGGTACTCTGATTCACCCACAACTTGATATTACCACATTGAATCTTATTCGTGGGATCTCCACTAAAAAAGATTGGGTTGCTATGCGTATGAGACAAGGTTCAGTCCCATTCCCAACCTGAATTTATATGAACAAAAACTAATTCAAGTTCTTTAATTACAAGACTAGTAGTGTTATTTTTAGTACCATCATAATCAACAACTATCACCTTCATAAACACATATAGACACAAGATCACTTATAGATTTCTATCTAACTTGGATGTGCCTCATAAATTGCCTTATTATTTTAGTACTTATAAATTTAGATAAAATATCAAAAGGTCACCCATAATAGATTTAATTGAACATGGCTAAGTACAGACATTATGTCAATTAGTCAATTAGACTTTATTATGCTAATAAGTACATATAATAAACAACTCAATGACATAAGCCATTTTTCCAATAAATTGTTTGACATATCGTCTAAGGTAACTAAAAAAAATCTATTCATAATGATTACTATCTAGAACCATTAAAATTTTCAGTTTTGAGATTAACTCAATATGTGGCACAAGGAAAATAATTTCCTACAAGTATTTAAAATAATTAAATAAGAGTTCTTTCATGAACTCTACTTGTTTCATTAGTGTATCTACATATTTTAGTAAAATTAGAAAATTTTCTCTAAAACAACAAAATCTCAAAGATACAATAAAATACAAATATCTGATAATGTCAAATTCTTATAGAAAGTTAATAAAAGAACTATTTAACTTTAACGATTCTAATTTTCTCAAATAATACCTTGAGTATAATTAAAATGAGAAAATTTACCTCCTCATATGATCAGTTTGAAGCCAAGAATCTCATCAAATTTCCTCATCCTTTATTTCAAACTTACTACTCAAGAATGACATGAGTTGATTAATTTATCTCAATTAATTTCAACTGAATGAATACATGTAAAATTATTGCATAGGCAAATATTTTGCAATAGATCAATCTTTCAAAATTCATACATACAAAGCTGAAAAATGAAATGGCTTAGTAACTTACTTCATCACATGTGTAAAGATTTGTAAAAGTATATGTTAAGTGACTTTAACAAGTTAGCAAACCACAACATGTCACTATTCATTACAAAATTCACTTGACTTTGAGTGATTCGTATAAATTTATTTATTCTTTCATATAAAATAAAAGACAATTAGCATCCATTTAAATGGATTTTCAAACCATATACTCACTCAAATATTTTAAACTTGAGAATTACAATTATTAGCAACTGAAGAAGATAGATTACATCCATTTCTTAATTTTGCTAGAACCCTTTCACAAGTATGCTAGTGTTAAGTATTATCATGGTTATTTAATATCTTAACCGAAGACAGTCTCGCATCAATCCATTCGTAGGAAATTAGGAGTGAGCTAATCTAATTTTCATTGCTCGTATTAAAATTTGAAACAATGTAAATTATCTTAATAAAAAACATCCTTAAGTTTCAATTTCACACTTGATAGTCATTTGAAACAAATTACTTTCAACTATCATTAGCAATTTTAAATTTAATGCTTCTGCTAAATTCATCTAATTTTCTAAGTTAGAACTACATGAATTTACCACCACATTTTTATCTTTCCATTAATATAAGGATTAAATGTATGGGTGAAATTTCTATCTCCTCTAGTTATTGTTGGAATAACTATTACAAAATGAAATGGAAAATACAAAAAACTAATTTAAAACAGAAATATAAAAGAAAAGAGAAGAAAATTGATTTGTCGTTGAAGTCCGAGTCGTGTGAAATCACACTCTCCTTAAGACAAATTTCACCCTCTCACCACGTTGTGCTTGAGATTGAATGGAACGATTGCCTCCCAGGATGAAACGGATTGACCGGACGGTGGTTGCACAATAATACCTTCGGCGAACTGAAGTAATGCTTGGACGTTATCACCAAAAATGCAATATGCAGGAGGCCAAGGGAAAGATTTTCAATATGCAACGAAATCTGATGGTTGAGAGATTTTGGAAATCTGTGTTGTGTGTATATCAATTGTGTTGTGTTCTTTTCAATTTATAATCTCCCAATGGATCAAAACTGTCCGAAAATTAAACAAGGTTTTAATTTTCGTAATCAATTTATTGAATTAAATTGCAATTAATCGGCAGTTACATAGTCTTTTGAAATCATCAGGAACGCACCTGCTGGTGCCCAGGCACCCGCCTCAGAGTGGCTCAAACAGGGTAGGTCCTACTGACCTCCAGGCGCCGCTTCAGACAGTCCAGGCGCCCGCCTCGCTTTGGTTCAAATAGTCTCCCTCAGGTACAAAGCCCAATTTAGGTTCATACTCCTAAATCGAACCTCGACTTAGGTTCATACTCCTGAACTAAATCCCAATTTAGGTTCATACTCCTGAACCGAGCCTCGACTTAGGTTCATACTCCTGAACTAAGCCTCGACTTAGGTTCATACTCCTGAACTAAGTCCCAATCTAGGTTCATACTCCTGAACCGAGCCTCGACTTAGGTTCATACTCCTGAACTAAGTCTCAATCTAGGTATAGACATCTCTGTTAGTCGACTATTCTTCGGCAACGCCTCCGCTAAGTCGAGTCAGTCTTCGGCAACGCTTCCGCTAGGTCGAATTTGTCTTCGGCAACGCCTCCGCTAAGTCGAGTCAGTCTTCGGCAACGCCTCTGCTAAGTTGAGTCAGTCTTCAGCAACGCCTCCGCTAAGTCGAGTCAGTCTTCGACAACGCCTCCACTAGATCGAGTCTGTCTTCGGCAACGCCTTCGCTAAGTCGAGTCAGTCTTCGGCAATGCCTCTGCTAAGTTGATTCAGTCTTCGGCAACGCTTCCGCTAGGTCGAATCTGTCTTCGGCAACGCTTCCACTAAGTCGAGTCAGTCTTCGGCAAAGCCTCCGCTAGGTCGAGTCAGTCTTCGGCAACGCCTTCGTTAAACGAGTCTACCTTCGACAACAAAAATGTGGTGGGAGGTCCATTTGTTTGACCGCTCCTTTCCCCCGCAAGACATGAACTACGATCGGCTTGATTCCCACTAGGGATACGTAGGAATCCTTTCGTTAAGGGTCCAGCCATTCGACTGCCTCGGTCACCTCCTCGCCCATCTAGGTAAAATTTTGCCAGATTGGGATCCTCACTTTGTCGACGACCCCACTTCCCCTGAAAGTACCGTCGTCGAGGGGCTACTGTAAGTACCTCAATCTGGGTCGTTAATGTTCCGTCAAGCCCAAATTAATGATTTATAGTCATTTAGGGGCATTTTGGATATTATTTTGACAATTTGAATGAGGAATGACCTTTTAAGAATTAAAAAATGAACAAATACTTCGCTGGAAATTTGTCAGTTTCCAATAAAAGGGAATATTGACCAAGAGCAAAATGCCAAAACTGCTTTTCTGCACAGATCAGGCACGCTGCTAGAGTCATCCGCGCGGACAAGATTGCACCTACAATCTTGTCCACGCGGATAAGATTGTCATCCAGACAACCTATAAATACAGCCCTATTGGGTTTCGAGGGTCCATGCGCAGCGGAATAATGCAATAACTCGAAAAACCCGGAGCCCTAGAATCCGTTCTAGATGATTAATTAAGAGGAATGATTTAGAAATACCAACCTTGTGTGCTTTTGTCGTTGATAAACGTGACCTAACTCCAGATTGACGATCTTGAGAATTCTTGATGAACGATCGTTGAATCACGAACTAAAGATCTTGAAGAGCGAAGATCCTCTATGTGTATCCACGCGACGAACGAACCCTAGAACTCTTCTAGGTGGATTGCTAGATCCTTGATTGAAACTCCTTTCAATCGATGAAGAAATATGGAATTGAAGGGTTTGATTTCTCAATTCACAATTGAAAATCTCTCCTTTAAAGTGTTTCTCTAAACCCAAAACGTGATGATGACGGCTAGGGCAACCAGGGGTAAGTATTTATACGTTATAAATAAAAGCCCCTTGCGAAAACCCTAAAATTAGGTCATTTACGAATCAGTCCAGCGCCGATGGCACGACTCGTCCCCCAGGGCACGAGTCGTCCCCTTGCAACCTTCCAGTGATTGTGGCCTCCCCCTTAAGGGGAAGAGTTGGTTTGAATTCAGGTTACGAGTCGTCCTGGTGGGCACGACTCGTCCCCATGGGCACGAGTCGTCCCTCAGGATGCTACCTCTGATTCATTCGTCCCATGCCAAGGGAATAGTTAGTTCAGGCCTGGGGACGAGTCGTCCCCTGAATACAAAACCTCCATATTCTTCATTTTTGATAATTTGTTCGATGCGTGTGACCCCATAGGACTATATTATGTTGGCAATGAGTTCGATCACATCGATCCTCATAAGACATGAGCGGACTCTAGCAAGCCATCATGCCTACCCAAATAATATAATGCAAAGTTCGATTTCCTACATAGAACATATCACAATCCCATTGTCACACGATGTTATATTGAACATGAGTCATGGTCCACGTCAACTCATATTGTTCAATGCTTTCTCGTTGCTAAGTAAATTGATTAATCGAATGATATTAATCACATTAATTCATTCGAGCATGGCCATGCACTACATCAATCTTACTTACGAGTGGCCTAGCAAACATCTCTCTTAACGAGGGACAAATTTCCATCTTGACTTATCATTCTTCCCAACAAGAATCATATCATGCCAATAATAGCCCTTATTGTTATCCGGTTAAAGACAACGTTAAACTATATCAAACATAATATTCATCGAGTGGAAGACGATGATAATCTCAGGTCAAAGGATATCAATGATATAACTATATGAGATTTATTATGACATACGACCATGACATAAATCTCATAATGGGTCAAGTCCAGTACATTGTTCCCTAACAGGTACCCATGAATCTAATGTGCATCTCCATGCATATAATCATCACATGATTATCCATTAGACTTCATACTAGTGCTTCATAAGTACTAGGGACACAAATATTAAAGTAAACATGCAAACACATATAATAATCAAAGTAATAATCTCATATATAAATGAAAATGACATTACAAATAGGTCTATCTCTATAGGCCTAGGGCACTAACACCTACAGTCTCCCACTTGCACTAGGCCCAATCATTCATGTATCTTATACCCATGGACCTAACATGACCATCATGTTTAGCTTGTGGCAAAGGCTTGGTGAGAGGGTCCGAAATGTTGTCATCCGTTGGTACCTTGCATATCTTGACGTCCTCCCTTTCACAGATTTCTCGAATGAGGTGGAAACGTCTCAAAATGTGTTTGGATCGTTGATGTGACCTTGGTTCTTTTGCTTGGGCAATAGCACCATTTTTGTCACAATAAAGCTCTATCGGGTTAGTGATACTCGTAACGACTTCTAAGTCACTAACGAACTTCTTGATCCAAATCGCCTCCTTAGCCGCATCCGATGCTGCTATGTATTCGGCTTCAGTTGTAGAATCAGCAACAGTGCTTTGCTTGGAACTCTTCCAACAAACAGCACCTCCATTTAGCATAAACACGAAACCAGACTGCGATCTAAAGTCATCTTTGTCGGTTTGAAAGCTTACATCTGTGTAACCCTTTACAACCAGATCATCTTCCATTCCTCCAAATACCAAGAATACATCCTTAGTCCTTCTCAAGTACTTAAGGATATTCTTGACTGCTATCCAATGGTTCTCACCAGATCGATCGGTATCTACTCGTTGCGCTTAGAGCATACGAGACATCGGGTCTAGTACATAACATGGCATACATGATAGACCCAATTGCCGAAGCATATGGTATATCACTCATCCTCTTTCGCTCATCATTTGTCTTAGGACAATGAGTCTTGCTAAGAGTAATGCCATGTCCCATTGGCAAGTTCCCTCTCTTAGAATTTTCCATGCGGAATCTTCTAAGGACCTTGTCAATATATGTACTCTGACTCAAACCAATCATCCTTCTTGATCTATCTCTATAGATCTTGATACCAAGGATATAAGCCGCTTCACCCATATCTTTCATTGAGAAACATTTTCCTAACCAAGACTTAACAGTCTCAAGTGCAGGAACATTGTTTCCAATGAGCAAGATGTCATCGACATATAACACTAGAAATAGAACTATGCTCCCACTTATTTTCTTGTATACACAAGGTTCATCTTCATTTTTGATGAAGCCAAACTCTTTGACTGATTCATCAAAACGTAGATTCCAGCTCCGGGAAGCTTGCTTCAATCCATAAATGGATCTCTGCAACTTACACACTTTATTAGAATTCTTTGGATCGACAAACCCTTCAGGCTGTATCATGTATACATCCTCAAGTAGGTTTCCGTTAAGAAACGCTATTTTGACGTCCATTTGCCATATCTCATAGTCGTAATATGCGGCTATGGCAATTAGGATTCTAATAGACTTAAGCATTGCTACGGGCGAAAAGGTTTCATCATAGTCAACGCCATGAATCTGCCTATACCCCTTAGCAACAAGCCTAGCCTTATAAGTATGTACCTTCCCATCCATGTCGATTTTCTTTTTGAAAACCCACTTGCACCCTATGGTTTTTACACCTTCAGGTGGATCAATCAAGTTCCAAACTTGATTATCATACATGGATTTGATCTCGGATTCCATGGCTCCTAGCCACTTGTCCGAATCAGGAGTGGACATCGCCTCTTGATAGGAAGTAGGTTCATCATTCTCAATGATTTCTACCTCGTTACTTTCCGTCATGAGAAATCCATATCTCTCAGGTTCGGATCATATCCTATCCGATCTGCGAAGAACTTGTGTATCTTGAACCGGTTTCACAACAGCTTGTGAATTTGGTTCCGTCTCTACTATTGGCTCTATGTCATTTTTGAGTTCTTGAATTTCTTCAAGATAAATTTTACTCTCACTAGTTTCTTTAGAGAGAAATTCTTTCTCTAGAAAGACACCATATCGAGCAACAAACACTTGTTCTCGGATCGGTTGTAAAATTGATATCCTTTCGTTTCCTTGGGATAACCAACGAAAATACATTTATCAGATCTGGGTGCAAGCTTATTTTCAGAAACCAATTTCTTTACATAAGCTTCACATCCCCAAATCTTCATGAAAGATAAACTAGTTTTTCTTCCATGCCACATCTCATGTGGGGTTTTAGGAGCCGATTTAGTAGGGACCTTATTAAGTGTGAAAGCAGCTGTTTCCAGTGCATGTCCCCAAAAAGAAATAGGAAGGTTAACTTGACTCATCATCGATCGAACCATATCTAATAGGGTTCGATTTCTCCTCTCGGACACACCATTCCATTTTGGTGTTCCGGGTGGAGTAAGTTCTGAAACAATTCCACAACTTTTCAGATGATCGTCAAATTCTTGGCTCAAATATTCACCACCTCGATCGGATCGAAGTGTTTTAATAGTTTTGCCAAGTTGATTTTGTACTTCATTTTGAAATATTCTAAATATCTCAAATGCTTCACTTTTGTACTTCATCAGATAGACGTAGCCATATCTTGATAAGTCATCAGTGAACGTTATGAAGTACCGAAATTCTCCCCTAGCAATGCTATTCATTGGTCCACATACATCAATATGTATGAGAGCCAATAAATCACTAGCCCTTTCACTACTCTTAGTAAAAGGTGCTTTAGTCATCTTGCCCAATAAACAAGACTAGCAAACATCATATGATTCATAATCATATGAGTCTAAATATCCATCTTTATGGAGTTTAGATACGCGTTTCTCGTTTATGTGACCAAGACGGCAATGCCATTTGTATGTGTTGTTCACATCATTTGGTTTAGATTTCTTACTAACATGATAGACATTATCAACATTATTTTCAACATCCAAGACATAAAGGCCATTAAAAGAATGAGCAATACAATAAAGCATGTCATTCAAATAAATTGAAAATTTCTTATTCGCAATAAGAAAATTGTAACCCTCATTGTCTAAACATGAAATTGAAATAATGTTTCTGCTCAAATCCGGAACATAATAATAGTTATTCAAAACTAAAATTAATCCGCTAGGTAAAGTGACTTCGTAAGTCCCTATGGCTAATGCAGCAACTCTTGCTCCATTTCCAACCCGTAGATCTACTTCACCCTCTTTGAGCAACCTTCTATTCTTTAGTCCCTGCACATTTAAGCAAATGTGAGATCCACATCCGGTATCTAATACCCAAGAACTAGAAGTAGAAATTAAAATATCTATCACATAGATACCTGAAGTCATGGCAATCTCATTGCCCTTCTTCTTCGGTCCTTCCTGATAAGCTTTGCAGTTACGCCTCCAATGCCCAGTTTCCTTGCAATGGTAGCATACCGTATCCTTTTGGGATTTGGGTTTAAGCTTCTCAACAACGGCAACTTTTGCCTCCGGTTTAGCAACTTTTGCTTTAACCTTGGGTTTGAACCCCTTTCCTTTATTCACCATCAACACTTGATTGGTTTTCTTGGAAGCATCCCATGCAATTCAGACAGAGATTTATTCATCCCATTCATGTTATAATTCAAAACAAATTGATTATAACTTTCAGGAAGTGAATGCAATATCATATCCGTAGCCAGCTCTAACTGGATAGGATATCCAAGCCTCTCAAGATTTTCAAGGTGACCCTTCTTCATTTTCAACACATGAGGCCCAACAGGTTGTCCTTCAATCATCTTGCATGAATGAAGAGCCTTCATAGTGTCAAACCTTTCCTGACGTGCTTGCAACTGGAACATTTCCTTCAAATGATTTCCCAAATCATAAGCTTCCATGTGTACAAGGTCCTTCTGAAGAGCCTTACACATGGTAGCAAGCATCAAGCAACCAACATCAATAGAATCATCCACATGTTTCTTATGTTGGTCCTTTTCAGCTTTAGTTGCATTAGCAGCAGGCTCGGGTGGAACGGGTCCATCGAGAATGTACAACTTCCTTTCCTGTTTGAGAACAATTCCCAAACTGCGAATCCAATCTACATAGTTGTTGCCATTCTCTTCTAACTTGTCCTTCTGAAGGACCGATCGCAGATGTGATTTTGATTAGTGTAGCAAACCTATTTGATCTACAAAGATATGCAACAAATATGAACACATATGAGTACCAATTTCATTTAAGAGATTAATTATCGTATTTCATAAATACTCCCACTAAATTATATAACCTTCTTATACAATCATGCATAATATAATTTAATAGGCTAAGACCCAACTTTAATTTAATTTCAAGTCGGCTATGGCACGACTGCCCAAAATTAAACTAAAAAGGTAGATAACATTTATCAATCATATCAACATATGACTCTTAGATCCTTTATGAGATTATAGACATCATATGTCACATGTTTCAATCCCATCTTATGCCTTAGGCCCAAAACTGTTTTGATAGCCTAATTGAGTTCAACCATTTTAAACGTATAGCAATCACCGTTTGCTCATCTTGATCATACAAAGATAGAATCAATGTACCTCGCTATGGCGTAGCCTACATGAAACTATCCGTGTACTCACAAGTGTTTAAACATGGGTGGCATAAACAAACTCAAAATTCAAAGAAGGTTCAATTTTCATGTTTATCAATTAACATGGCAAGGTTGATTCATGAAAACTATATGAGCATAATTATGAACATGGAATGATGCAACACAAATCACATTTGGTTTGTAATTACTAGTACGCGGCCACGTGCTCCAAATTTATCCCACACTTCCATCGAAGTACCTGTGGGGAAGGTTTTGGTGTCCAGCCCATATACTAAGTAATATTTCAAAACCCATATTATAGATTAATCATATTAATCACATAATTCAATTCACAATCATGGCATATCTACATATACAATTACTTCCATAAGCAAATCCCATATAAATTCATGTTCTAAATCATATACATCATGAATATTCATATAATCACATTACATAATTATCATGATTATCTAATATAAACATCATGAACGGGGCTCTGATACCACTATTGGGTTTCGAGGGTCCATGCGCAGCGGAATAATGCAATAACTCGAAAAACTCGGAGCCCTAGAATCCGTTCTAGATGATTAATTAAGAGGAATGATTTAGAAATACCAACCTTGTGTGCTTTTGTCGTTGATAAACGTGACCCAACTCCAGATTGACGATCTTGAGAATCCTTGATAAACGATCGTTGAATCACGAACTAAAGATATTGAAGAGCGAAGATCCTCTATGTGTATCCACGCGACGAACGAACCCTAGAACTCTTCTAGGTGGATTGCTAGATCCTTGATTGAAACTCCTTTCAATCGATGAAGAAATATGGAATTGAATGGTTTGATTTCTCAATTCACAATTGAAAATCTCTCCTTTTTGGTGTTTCTCTAAACCCAAAACGTGATGATGACGGCTAGGGCAACCAGGGGTAAGTATTTATACATTATAAATAAAAGCCCCTTGCGAAAACCCTAAAATTAGGTCATTTACGAATCAGTCCAGCGCCGACGGGACGACTCGTCCCCCAGGGCATGAGTCGTCCCCTTGCAACCTTCCACTGATTCCGGTGTCCCCCTTAAGGGGAAGAGTTGGTTTGAATTCAAGTCAAGAGTCGTCCTGATGGGCACGACTCGTCCCCATGGGCACGAGTCGTCCCCCAGGATGCTACCTCTGATTCATTCGTCCCAGGCCAAGGGAATAGTTAGTTCAGGCCTGGGGACGAGTCGTCCCCTGAATACAAAACCTCCATATTCTTCATTTTTGACAATTCGTTCGATGTGTGTGACCCCATAGGACTATATTATGTTGGCAATGAGTTCGATCACATCGATCCTCATAATACATGAGCGGACTCTAGCAAGCCATCATGCCTACCAAAATAATATAATGCAAAGTTCGATTTCCTACATAGAACATATCACAATCCCATTGTCACACGATGTTATATTGAACATGAGTCATGGTCCACGTCAACTCATATTGTTCAATGCTTTCTCATTGCTAAGTAAATTGATTAATCGAATGATATTAATCACATTAATTCATTCGGGCATGGCCATGCACTACATCAATCTTACTTACGAGTGGCCTAGCAAACATCTCTCTTAACGAGGGACAAATTTCCATCTTGACTTATCATTCTTCCCAACAAGAATCATATCATGCCAATAATAGCCCTTATTGTTATCCGGTTAAAGACAACGTTAAACTATATCAAACATAATATTCATCGAGTGGAAGACGATGATAATCTCAGGTCAAAGGATATCAATGATATAACTATATGAGATTTATTATGACATACGACCATGACATAAATCTCATAATGGGTCAAGTTCAGTACATTGTTCCCTAACAGGTACCCATGAATCTAATGTGCATCTCCATGCATATAATCATCACATGATTATCCATTAGACTTTATACTAGTGCTTCATAAGTACTAGGGACACGATTATTAAAGTAAACATGCAAACACATATAATAATCAAAGTAATAATCTCATATATAAATGAAAATGACATTACAAATAGGTCTATCTCTATAGACCTAGGGCACTAACACCTACAAGCCCTTCTCCCTCAGTTTAACAAGACAGAAAAAACCCAAAAAAATACGAAAACTACTGTTATGCTGTCAAAATCCATTCCCAAATAGCCATTTACACCTTCACAATTCAAAATCCAACACCAAATCCATCTCAAACCACTCTTAAGCCTTGAAATCTCTCAAACCCTAAACAACAAACCAAGAAACAATTGGTAAACCCTCACCTCCCTTACTCAAATCTCCTTCATTCATGCATACATTTTATATATAAATGATGTAGCCTTGTTTATTTACTTACTTGCTCATCCCCTTTCCCTCTTGTCCCAAGGATCCAAGAGAATCTCCATGGAATCCATTTCCATGGATGATCTTCTAAGGTGATCCACATTTTCCTTTATTTTTATGTTATTTCCCACTCCCTTTTTTTTTACATTATTTGGTACTTTCTTGCTTGACCTAGAAGATGGTCATCTTGAAGTTCATCTCCATGGATGACCACTTCAGATGGTCCATATTTGATAATTTCATGCCTCTTTACATTTCTAGTCTTTACTTGCTTTCTTGACCTAAATATGGTCATCTTGGAGTCAATCTCCATAGATGATCATTTTAAATGGCCCACATCATTTACTTCCTTGCAAATTCCCCTCCCTATTCTAAGATGCTCACCTTGGAACACTTTCCTTGGATGAAAATCATCTAGACTTATAAAATAGGTCACATAAGATGTAGGAGATACACTTGAGTCTAGATCTCAAGAATGGTCATCTTATGACCATCTTAGAGATCTTCCTCTAAAGTTGATACATCTTGACCTAACTCTTTTGTCAAATTTACTTTCATGTCAAATTCCCCTTTTCCCCTAGCAAATGAAATGCTAATAAAGTCCTAACGTACCCCCGGGATGACTTGATTAAGTGGATTCATCACTTATGACCACTAATCCTAGTCTAGGAAAAGAGAGGACAAGCATGGATGCCAAAATCCAAACACCCCCTTTACTTTCTGTCTTTTCAATTACAATTCCAATTAAGTCCTGTAAATCCAGTTAAATTTCTGAAAATTACAGTGACTAAACTGGAAACTGTAAAAATATTGACACTACAGCCCCATCCGCGCGGATGAGATTGCACTACAATCTCCTCCACGCGGATGACATTGTCATCTGCAAACAGTTCCTCAGTTTTCTGTTATTTTCAGTTTAATCACTGTTTTCAAACTATTTTTCATTTCAGTCCCTAAAATTCCAGTTATTTTCAGAAAAGTCCTTTCAAATACACACACACACAAAAGGTTTCAAGTGAGGAAGACTCGTTACATTTCTAGTTTTTCCGAACTCACTTTCTAATATTGGGTATTTTTTAAAGTTTTGGCCCTTAAACTAAAAAGGGCGTGGCGACTCCGAAATGATTTTTCAAACTTCCAAATCCAAAGCAAAAAGTTTTGTCGGGCGCCCCAAAAGGGGAAAAATATGATACACATCATCACACCAAGGAAAATTTCCAATCGACAAAATCCGTACCATTATTGCGGATATTACGGGGCATTGAGTACAACTCACACTACCAGAAAAAGGTCATTTAGCGACGGAAATTTCCGCCGCTAAAATTAAATTTCCGTCGCTAAAATAAATCACCGACGGAAAAATTCCGTCGGTGGTCCGCCGCTACCAGCTCGTCGCAGTGCTCCGACGGGTCAATTTCCGCCGCTATTTTTTTCTTTTACCGACGGAATTTAATTCCGCCGGTGAATTAATGGTTTCAGCGACGGAAACTTCCGCCGCTATATTAATTTAATTTAATTAAATTTTCATTTCGGCGGAAATTTCCGTCGCCGTAATAAAAATTAATTTAATTAAATTAATTTCAGCTGAAATTTCCGTCCGTAATAAAATTAAAATTAAAATTAAATTATTTCGGCGGAAATTACTGTCGCTGAAATTATTTAATTTTAATTTAAATTTTATTACAATGACGGAAATTTCCGCCGCCGAAATCAAAAATTAAATAAAAATTAAATGATTATAGCGGCGGAAATTTCCGTCAAATTAATTTAATTAAATTAATTTTATTACAAATGACGGAAAATTCCGCCGCTAAAATTAATTTATTTAATTAATTTTTATTTCAAGACATTAATTTAATTGACGGAAAATTCCGTCGGCGATTCTGAAATAAATTTAAAAAAAATAATTTAAAATATCAATAAACCAAAATTTTTTGTACCGATATAACATTTCAATTTATAAAACTAAAACTATAAAAACTAAAATTCAAATATCGCGTACCAAATAAAAACTAAATACCACCGTACCAATTCGGGAGGAGAGAGGGGGAGGGGGGAGAGGGGGAGAGGGGGAAGGGGGAGAGGGGAGAGGGGTGGAGCGGGGGAGAGGCGGGGAGGGGCTCCCGCGGTACCAAATGTCTCAAATGTTTACAAACAAGTATAAATTAATACAAAAATGTCTAAAAAAGTCCGCAATCAACCTGGGGGACGCTCGGAAATTACCCCCGGGAGTCCTGGCCGAGATGAGCCATCAACAGCGCCAATTGTCTTTGAGTCTCTGCATGTTGTCTTTGAATCTCTGCATGACGTCGATCGTTCTCCTCCTGCATCTGCGTCTGAACTGCCAAAGCACCCGCAAGCTTTGCCCGCTCGCGTCTCTCCTCCTCCAACGCAGCCTCCAGAGTGTCGACCCTCGGATCATGAAACGTGGGCTGGGCAACATTTTGCCGACGGCCGGTCGACGTCGACGGGCATAGCCGCCCGTAATCCCCCATCCCTAACACTCGGGCTCCTCTCCTTGGTTGTCCCTGAGAGGTGACCTCGTGCCAAACATCAGGCACGAAGGGGACGGGCTCGCCGGGAGGCGTTCCTTCGGGAACAACGGCGGCTTGATATGCAGCCTGTCAAAATAAAACAAACAATTATAATCATATACACAATGTAAGGTACATAAATAAATTTACATATTCAAAATAAAGTCATTTAATGATAGTTTACTTACAAAGGCATTAGCAGATCGATCGTCAACCCATTGCGGAGGTTGATCGGGCGCTGTAGAATTCCAAATATGGGTGCTAGCGTAAACATCCACAAAACTGATATCCGGACCATACTCCCTTTCCTATAAATAAAATAAGCGAGATTATTACTTTGAAATTGTATAAATGCAACATTTAAACTGATTTAAAAGCATGCATACACTACATTTACACTAAAACTATGGATTTCATAGCATCAACATGGCTCCCGCCTAACATACGTACATAAACCTATTTAAAAGCATCCATACACTACTATATTTAAATTAACATACATACCATGCGGTCGTGATGCTCGGCGACCGTGAGCGTCCCCACGGTATGCATCGCCGCCACCCTCGGGAGCTCGCTCTATTGGCCTTGCCACGTTCGGATATAGCCTTCGCCGCATCCGACCCCCAATATTCGCAAAATTGACGAAACACCTCATCGGTCATAAAAGTAGGACACAAGGGCTGTTGTCCCGCCGCGAGCCGAGTAGTATAATAATTTTTCTTCGTGGTACCTATAAAAAATATGAATATCTCGTAAACATATAATGATGACATTATAAAATTAAAAGAGTATAATCATTGTTAATTAAACTAATTAAGGATAGATAAATATGTTACAAATAAAATCCTTAAATAGCTTGTGAGCCTGCTCATCGAAAACATATCTAGCCGTCGCCTCGCTGATGTCTGGCGCCCAATAATATTTAGCCTACAACATATAATGATAACATTACAAAACTAAAAGAGTATAATCATTATTAATTATAACATTTTAATAACAAACTAACATTTAAGTTTTAAATAAAAACCATTAACACATTACCTTAAACTCATCCCACGCATCGTCCTTCTGCCTCTGTGGCAATTTTTTTCCAGTTGGGCCAAAACTCGGTCATTTTTCGAGACCGCCGCATTGCCCGATCTTAGTCCCCGGGGTGGAGTATCCACCTACAAACCTGCCAAGTATATTTATACAATAACATTTTAACTTAAATAATGAATTATATATAAAGCAAAAAGGAACCAACTTATATCAAATTAATGAAGAGTTACTTACTGGTCATAAAGTGATGATATCCGGACAAATATCCTCCCCTCAGAATCGACAGTAGTCTGAGTACCGGCCCCAGAGGTGGAGCTAGTACTACCGCGTGAAGGGTCGACATCATCGCTACCGGATCGGGACTATTGCGTCCCCAAGAATCAATGTGTAAATGAGCTTAGTCTTCTTACCCTTGCCCTTTCTACTAGAACTCATATCTCGTATTACAAGAAAATATTAAAATATACAACTTTAACAATAGGAAACAATATATTCACAATACATCTAAAACTTTAAAGTTCTAATAATCTAAAGCATTCACAATACATATAAAACTTTAAACTATTAATAATATAAAGCATTCACAATACATATAAAACTTTAAAGTTCTAATAATCTAAAGCATTCACAATATATATAAAACGACGGATATTAAAAATAATCTAAAGCATTCACAATACATATGAAACTTTAAAGTTCTAATAATCTAAAGCATTCACAATACATATAAAACTTTAAAGTTCTAATAATCTAAAGCATTCACAATACAATTTTAAACTTTAAACTATTATTAATCTTCGTCCCCATCATCATCACTGGACTCTGAATTACTACAAAACTCGAGTTCTTCATCTTCGTCTTCGGACTCTGATGAATCAAACTCTGGTTCCTCTTCCTCTTCCTCTTCCTCTTCCTCTTCCACTTCCTCTTCTTCTTCCTCTTCCTCTTCCTCTTCCTCTTCCTCTTCCTCTTCCTCTGATTCATCAATATCAATGTGCGCGAGATGACCTGAACGAGGCGGGGGAGTTGGCAAATTCACTGGTAAGATATCCTCCTCGGGTTCATCAACATTTTGAGGAATATGAGTGACATCATCTAATGGATGATTAGCTGATGAAACGTTAGGTGGCACTGGCATTTCATCCTCTTGATAGGGTGTTTCTAATGACGACTCTGTAGTTGTCGACGAGGGTAGGTTGTCAATCATGCTCCTAGCCTTGGTCATCCAAACACCCCACCATCCGTCGGGTCGCGGACGAGGGTAGGAGTCATGTATACCGTTGTGCTTGAGATGCTAAGATGAAGACGTCGTCGCCATTATGTCTCGGATGAGTCCTTTACATCGACGAGGTCAAATATGGCGTGCTTCTTAACACCTCGCACAAAGCATCCCGCCAATCACAATTGAACAAGACAACACCGTTTCTACCCAAATACTCCACCTCGACTACTTCTTTCAGACGCCATAATAATCATTCCCTTAAGCTTCACACCGCTATTCCACGTCAATTTAGAGCCCCGTAAGCTTTGGTATGAAACACATAGCCATTCACGAAATAACCGTTGTATAAATGAACGTTCAAGTACGGAGATGATGCTAAATGTCTTAACCTCGCAGCCTTTGGCATCACCCGGATGTTCACTATCTATAAGACAATATTGTAACCAATTTAATACAATTTTAAGATTGAATGTTTAAAGAAGTGTATAGAATAAATTTGAATGAAACGAAATATTTACATATTTCCTTAGCCAGCTTGAAAATTCTCTTCGTCCTAGTTGCGATGAGTTCCGGAGATAAATCCCGAGCTAAATCTTCAAACATTCTCGCAATAGGGTTAAACAAGGCATTTCATATGCAGGTAATTAAACATGCATAATTTAATCGACGAGGCGTAAACATAACATCAATGACTTACTTGATATATTCCCCAACCTCGTCGCAGTTAAGAAGAACATACGTTTCGACCGTGGCAAACTCTTTAGCGGTTAACGTACGCGTACCAACCCGTTTGCCGAGGAACCGACCAGGGGATGAAAATACAGAGATGTTTCCCTTAGACGGAAAACCACCATCGTAATTGCGGCCAACCCTAGTCAATCTCGTATCAACATCAGGAAAATATGTTCCGACAAAGGCAACAATCTCATCTATGATAACAGCCTCGAAATTGAGGCCTCGACCATGGCCCTATTGCTCATCTTCCTTTTCAATTGGCCTAGATACCTAAAAGTCATTCGTAGATTAAAACATAAATAATGTTAAAGAAGGTATATTGTTAACGCTCAAATTATTTAGAAATAGAATAAATTCAATTACCTCTCAAATGGATACATCCATCTGTATTGAACTGGACCACCGACTCTAGCTTCGTATGCCAAGTGGACCGGTAAATGCTCCATAGAATCAAAGAATGAAGGAGGAAATATATTCTCAAGTTTGAACAAAGTCACTACGATGCTCTCCTCAAGCTTTTTCATGTGATCAACACGCAGTGTGGTCGATGTTAACGCTCGGAAAAACTCACTTAACTCGTTAACGCCACCCGCATATTGTCGGGCAAGAGACCCCGAGAGCAATCGGAAGTAGCCTATCCAAAGAAAACGTGGAAATCGTGACTCTTCAAACCCCGCACTTTCCCTCCTCTACATTGACACGCTTACCAATGTTAGACGCGTAACCATCTCGGAAGCCTTAAATCCTTGAGCCATTTCAGGAGGAGGAGCTTCTTTTCCTTTGTAAGCACGTATTGAGCCATCGGTCTAACCGGTTTACCATCGACGTATACCAAGTCTAAGGCCGGCCGCTTACAGATTTCCTTAAGGTCCTTTCGAGCTTTTTCGTTGTCTTTAGTTGTTCTCTTGAAATCCATCAACGTGTTAAAAACATTATCGAATACATTCTTCTCAATGTGCATCACGTCAAGGTTATGTCGAATGAGATTTGTTTTCCAAGATGGCAGCCTCCCAAAATATACTCCTCTTGATCCAGGTTATGGGTAGTCCCAAACCCTTGTATTTTGGTCTTCGAAAACTTTTTCCCCCACCGAGGATCGGGCAATCTAGATACCTCCTCATAGACCGTGTCACCACTTAAACGAATCGGGGCCTCATCATGGTCAATCTTGTTCTTTTTAAACGCATTCTTCCGGGTCCCGAATGGGTGGTCCTCCGGAAGCACTTTTCTATGGCAATCGAACCAACATGGTTTTCCAGAGTGCGTGAGCGTGAAAGACTTTGTGTCACTCATACAACACGGACAGCCAACTTCCCGTGGGTGCTCCAACCCGATAACATCCCATATGCAGGGAAGTCATTAATCGTCCACATCAACGCAGCCTTCATGCTGAAATTCTCTCGCTTGAAAGCATCCCGCGTTTCGACCCCATCCTCCCAAAGCCGCTTCAATTCGTCCATCAAAGGTTGGAGATAGACGTCAATGTTCCTCCTGTGGCCGTTTGGGCCGGGGATGAATAACGACAAGAACATGTAGGGATTACTCATACACAACCAGGGCGGAAGATTGTAGACAGTGGCTATAACCGGCCAACAAGAGTAAGATTTTGCCCCAGACCAAACGGATTGAAACCATCGTGAGCAGATGCATAACCGTATATTTCTTGCTTCGTACGCAAAGTCAGGATAAGTCTCATCAAAGTGTTTCCATGCCTCCCCATCACCGGGATGAATCAACACACCCTCTTCACGCAAACTTTCCTTATGCCAACGCATTGCCTCTGCAGTAGATTTAGACGCGTAGAGGCGTTGCATCTTGGAATCAATCGCATGTAACGCAACCGGTTATGTGGTCTGTTTTTCTTGTGTTTTGAACTCCTCCGATTTGGCTTATATCTACTTTGTCCGCAAATTGAACACTCGTCTTCGTGAATCTTCCTTGTAGAATAGCATGCAGTCATTCTTACACGCATCAATCTTTTCATAACATAGCCCAATCCGCCCAACCAACTTCTTTGTCTCATAAAAGTTTGTAACCATCTTATTCTCTTTCGGCAACATCCGCTTAATTGCTTTCATGATACGATTATAAGCAGACCGGCTAATATTGCAATCGCCTTTATGTTAAGGAGCTCACCACGGCCTCCAACACACCGATCTCGCAACCTGGATAGACCTTCTCTTTTGCAGAGTCCATAGCATCAATAAATTTCTTGGCCAGCAGGGGTTGGTTCTTGCCGTTGGTTCTCTCGACCAATCGAAGGAAGGACCGGCCGCATCCCTAACCATATCTTCCATATTCAAAGGTGGTTCTTCATTGTCCCGAATAATAGGTTCGGGTTCGGGAGGTACATGAATATTCTCGGGGATTATTCGCAACATTTGTGCGCAATCTCACCACCATGACGGGTCCACCGTTTGTACCCAACTTCAAACCCGTTACGCAAAAGATGTTTCGAGTCTCGATCAAGCTTAGATACTTGACATTACAACACTTGTCGCATGGACACCTAATCTTACCATCCTTATCCATGTGACCGGTTTTATTTAATTGAGCAAATTCAACAAACCCCTTCAACCCTCTATAAAACTCAGGATTGATACCGCGTTGATTCGGCAACTTCCGCTTATACATCCAACTACGATCATCGTTAACGTACATCACTCCCGCATTGCAATCCATATATTATACGTACACTCAATTTAATCGACGGATGAAACAAAATTGGGATGTTAATAATTATTGGATTTCATAATATATTAACAGCTTTAGAAGTAATTAACGTATTATCATTCCCTAAATTTGAATTACAAACTTAAAAGCAACACAGATCTTCTTAAAATAAATATAAAGCTTCTAACTCATATTTAACAATGTATTAACAGTCTTCTTAAAGTGTCTAGGAACTCGTTCCCGCTCCCGAACTCGAATCTCTACTCTTCCTCCGCCTCGGTCCCCGGGAGGTCTTTGGTCTAGGTATGTTGAAAAAGTCGGTCGGACCTCGTCCCGGCTCGTGTATCGTGTGAGCAGGTGGATCAATCCGCCCGGTAGCTCTCGCACGCTCTTTCCTCGCCTCAAGGCCTCCTGCGAGCTATCACTTCGGGATCATTTCTCAAAGCAGCCTCCGAATCTCCCGTCTCTCATAATCTCGCCGCAATGTCGCGTGATTTCATCAGTGGTTGCTCTTGGCCTCCATGCCTCTTAATGTCCGGCTGGAAGAATAGTCTCGCCCCAAAACACTCTCGGCGTCGAGCCTCTATCATCACCGTACAGACCTTGCCGCTCCTCGTACCATGTCGATACTCGGTGGTCGAAATGTGCTACCTCTAGTCCGACGGAGTAGTGGTCGTATCGGAAGAAAGCCCTCTAGAAATGCTCGCCAAAGAAATGTGTAGTCTCGAGGCTCAGCCATAATCATCGGCATTGTATTAGTCGTCAATCGCTCTCTCAAAGTCCGAATGGTCCGTCGCGGGTATCCGTACCGTCCGCTCACTAGAGATGGAATGCAAAAGGATGATACATGTAGTCCCGGAAGTCGGACAATAACCGACCCGTCCCCGAATATCTCTCATAGTCTCGCAATCCCCATGCCGAAATCCAATAGTACAGGTTTGCGGTCTCATATCGGGCCAAGGCCAACCTCCTATGCCAACTCTCGCAGCGGCATCCCTCAATATCCTCGCGCCGTCCAATCACCCAAGGTAATGCCGCTCGCCCTCCGGCGTGGGCGAGATCAAGCGAAATCTCTCATACGCCCACAATGATAGTAATCTGGGCCGCTCGAACCCATGTACTCGGATCCTCCGGCTAATCTATCAATGCCGTGGTATGTCTCCGCTAGCAACAAAGGGAATGATGTCCATCGCTCCTCGTCCGTATTGAATATGCCGGATGTCAACTCCTCGATCACCTCTCGCCCGCTCGATGATCTCTAACAGCGTAGCCGGACACACTCCGATGTAGCCGCAGAAGTAGTGCGCAGACGTAATGAGCAACATGAATATATCTAAGGAAGTGGATAGATCAAACAGTCCGGGCCGGTCCGACTCAATCTCGGCTATATGAGTCAAGTCTATGAATCTATCGTCAACGACAATGCCCGATACCCAGCCCGCGATAATCCCAAGAATTCAGATAGTTGCTCCGTGAATCGATCGTCTGTCTCGAGGAAATGCCACAGTCCTCGACTCACCCACACCAGCCGCTGCTCGAAAATCCTCCATCGTTGGCATCAGATCGTTGTACGATAGGGTGAACACATGTCGCTCCGAATCCCAAAGCACGAAGCGCTCGGAGCAGATCCCAATCAATCTTCCAATCTTTTAGAGACCAGATGCATGGCATGCTATACCTCCTGTCAATAAGTTTCCGGTGTTGTTTTTGGTGAAAGCGCGTGAGTTCAAGAATGTCTTGTTGAAATTGATACTCTCGGGAAACAATTTCTCCATTGTAATGCTCCATGCTGCCTTAAATTGGGGCTGCTGGGACTTTTTACCTATTGATATTGTGAATAATTGTAAATTGTTAATATTTAAAATTAGGTTTAGAATTGGGGTTGGCTTCTTAGTATCAACAAATCTTGAGCTCTAGTTCAAACTAAACTAAAGGATAATGGTGTCCCTACCTAACCACCTACTCTGTCCTTTAAGTGCATGTTTGATAAACCTATCCCATCCCGAAATGCATGATTATATGAAATGCAAATATCACTTTGTCTACTTGCTTTATAATCGAAAATAAAGAAATTTCGGCTTTTGCATAGACCTAAATTATTACTATTGTGAATAATTTTAAATATTAATATTTAATTCTTTGTTGTAAAATATATAATTTTACAATGATGAATTAAATTAACATTTATAAACAAGATGAGAGTCGTTATCATCCACAACTATCAAAACCCTATTCAGCTTAGACCAAGAAAGACAGCAAACAAGTTCTCGACAGCTTGAGCAAAGGATTTTCTCGTTTAATATAGGTTTTTCAGCTTTCATCGCCCTCCTCTCTAAGAATTCAAACATCACAGCCATCCTGACAGCCTCGCTTTTACTCTTCACCGGTGTTATACGGTCACAGTAAAAACAAGGTACAGATAACACCCGAAGAGAAAACAGAACTTTCCTCCAATTTTTCAATCTTCACCTTCCATTTCGAGACAGATCTTCATGAGCTTGAAAGCGGTGCAGCCCTCAATCTCACGCTGCACATGCGAAGCAACCGTGAGATTGAGGGCAACACCGCCAGCCTTTCAAGCTCATGCGAGGAAGATTCCCGCAATCAGATCTCGAGTAAATGGAAGGTGGAGATTAAAAAAATTGGAGGAAAGTTTTGTTTTCTCTTCACCGGTGTTATATTGTTACCTTGTTTATACTTGTTACTCTTCTCAACAAGGAAGAGTAAAACATGTACACCGACAAGAACATGGCTGTGATGTTTGAGATCCTTAGAGAGAAGAGGACAAAGGAAACCGGAAAACTCTTATTAAACGTAAAATCCTTTGCTCAAACTGACAAGAACTTATTTGCTCTATCTTTCTTGATCAAAGATGGATGGATTTTGATAGCTGTGGGTGAGAAAGGCTCTCATCTTATTTATATTTTAAGATGTTAACCACCAACCACAATACCCTAAGGTGCATCTAGGGTGCCGTGATTGATATCAGCGCTCAAACGTAGCGATATTACATCACCGTCCGCGATGCCGTCAATCGCCCCAAAATGGGATCTAGAACCACTAAGGTAGTGTGCGGTTGAATATGTTACATTATTGATACATTCACCCCTTCCTCCCCTTTCGACTTTAAAAGACTTGAAAATTAGATATTTAAATACTTATCTAATTGTTGCATATGTAACATGTTATGTTTACTAAATATGTAACATGTTATGTTTACTAAATATAACATGTTACATATTTGATTATGAGTACGGTTATTTATCGTTTTCTTTATAGTGGCATATGTTTTCTTCTATTAGTTAATATTACTATGATACAGAAACTGTATCCTAGTTTGTTTCATATAAGGTGCATCTAGGGTGCCAGGATTGATATCAGGCGCTCAAACGTAGGCGATATACATCACCGTCCGCGATGCCGTCAATCGCCCCAAAATGGGATCTAGAACCACTAAGGTAGTATGCAGTTGAATATGTTACATTATTGAGACATTCACCCCCCTTCCTCCCCCTTTGACTTTAAAAGACTTGAAAATTAGATAGACCTAAATTATTACTATTGTGAATATTTTTAAATATTAATATTTAATTCTTTGTTGTAAAATATATAATTTTACAATGATGAATTAAATTAACATTTATAAACAAAATGAGAGTCGTTCTTATCCACAACTATCAAAACCCTATCTCATCTTAGACCAAGAAAGACAGAGCAAACAAGTTCTCGACTGTTTGATCAAAGATGGACGGATTTTGATAGCTGTGAGTGAGAAAGGTTCTCATCTTATTTATATTTTAAGATGTTAACCACCAACCACAATACCCTAAGGTGCGTCTAAAGATTGAAACTTTAAAAGTAGATTTACTATTATAATGAGCTGGAGTGAAAAATATCAAGTCTTTTGCACAAGCATTTGGCCCAAAGATTGAAACTTTAAAAGTAGATTTACTATTATAATTAATCAGAAACAAGAAAATCCCCAACTCCAGTTTTTGTATCTTCTACAAACTGAAGTTGGGGATTTTCTTGTTTTCTGATTAATTGCTAAATCTACTTTCAAAGTTTTCAATCTTTGGACCTAATGCTTGTGCAAAAAACTTGAGATTTTCCACTCCATATGTAACATGTTATGTTTACTAAATATAACATGTTATGTTTACTAAATATGTAACATGTTATGTTTACTAAATATAACATGTTACATATTTGATTATGAGTACGGTTATTTATCGTTTTCTTTATAGTGGCATATGTTTTCTTCTATTCGTTAATATTACTAACATATGTTTTCTTCTATTCGTTAATATTACTAAATATGTAACAAACTAGGATTAATCACTTCTACACTTGGATAATGAAACCACATATGGAGGAGGTTAGTGTTGTTTGTCCTAATAACGTAGCACCACCGCCATTGATCATACACAACTAGCACAAGAAGTAAAATGGTTGTCCCTTTTCACTTCCACTATTATCACCTAGCTAGAAAATATATGCTTAACCACTTCTACACTCTGGGATAATGAAACCACATACCGAATTTCCAATTTGTAATCATTTCTACTACTGAGCCGCACTTCATACATTTCAGCTTCTTTCAACAAAAATAAATTGTCCTAATAGTCTTGGCTTTCAGACACACACACCTCTCTTATATGCAAGTATACTTGAGGGCTTCAATCAAACAACATGGATGCCTCTCATGGGTAGATAGACCGACTCGCCATTAGTGCTTTAACTAAAGTTTCCATTTTTGTTTACCAACTAATCTACTTTTAGTCACAAAAGCCTGTTTATATATCTAGAGAACCTTCTAGACCCCACAATCAACATATACAGATAGATAAGATAGAACAATAACAGATTTACTAAACTAGCATATACTGTATCAATTATAGCGGCGGAAAAGGTAACATTATTTCTTATTTGTTCCTAAACACATAACCATGATTAAGGCCAAAACTACTTAGTATTAGTGCAATTATAGCTTGATATAAACAATTTACAAACAATAAAGTCATTTTTTTATAAATAATCTGACAAGTGAACTTTTTAAAAATAATTTGACAAATGAACTGCAACTAAACAAAAGAGAGTTACCGAGAAACATACCATTCCCATTGTCTCGCAGATGCTTAGGATAAATTGTACTACTTTCGTCCCAATATAATGTTCAATTTTACTTTTGATGAAGAGTAAAATTAGACAATCATTTTGGAAAGAGTAATGTAAAATCAAGCTTCAATGCATACTCTGATAAGGAAATAGCATTACCACACCTAGGGGTTCACTGTGATCAACTTACTTTCTCAAGGAAATGGAGTAATAAAGATCTTTCTGCAGCTGTTCTTGTAGGAAATATTCTTTCCATTTCTTTCTTATTTAAGCAAAAATGTGAGTGCACAGTAATGGGAGGCAAATAAAAAAAAACATATCTCTAGTATTGGCTCATGTAATTGAGTGATACCAAGGCCATTTTCGACATAAACACAGCGAGCAAAACACCAACAACAGTGAAATTAAACAACAGTTATATATTATTTCATATATATAACAGAATATTCAAAATTTCTGTTTCCAAATATTCAAAAATAAGCTGAATTTTTTTTTTTAATTTCTGTTTCCAAATATTCAAAAATAAGCTGAATTTTTTTTTTAATTTCTGTTTCCAAATATTCAAAATTTACAAATTAAAGAATTGAAAATCAAAACATGACTAAGGGATTGAATGGAACGAAATTGGATAGAAATTACCTGAGATTGGGGGATCGAAGATTAGGGCAGAGAACTTGTTAGGGAGAGAGAGACGGAGAGAGACGCAGACGGTGGAGACGGTTGAGATGGTGGACGGCAAAGCTTCGCACGGCGTAGGCGGTGGAGTTGAGAGGGACGGCAGTGAGGCGACGGCGGTGAGGCGACGGCGATGGTCTGAGACGAAGGGAAGGAAGAGAGAGCTCGACGCGGTGGGGAAGAGAGAGAAAGCGGGAAGAGAGAGGGAGTGTTTAGAGACTGTAAAAGAATTTAGGGCGTAAATTTTTTTTATATATTTTCCCTCAGCGACGGAATACTCCGCCGCTGATAATCCGCCGCTAGACATTACGTTCACCTGGATCGATGACATGGCACGATCACCGACGGAAATTCCGCCGCTGATTTTAAACTCAGCGACGGAAATTTCCGCCGCTATTATTAATAAATATAATTGTTTTTATTATATTTTTGAAAAAATAAATAAATTCTAAATATTTATTAATTTTAATTTAATAAATATCATTAATTTTATTTATATAAAATATGAAAGTTATTTTAAATTACTCTCAAAAAAATAAATAAATTCTAAACCCTAAACCTAATACCCTATATATACACTATACACTATACATTATACATTAGGGTTTAGGTTTTTTTTTTTAGGGTTTAGGGTTTAGGATTTAGGGGTTTAGGGTTTTTTTTTTTTTTTTTTTTTTTTTTTTTTATGAAACCGTGACGGCACACGGGAGGATTTTATTGATAACAACAACTATAGAATTTACAAGAGGGGGACAACCAATCACTTCATGAGCGAATTGGAACCTAAACCTCAAACTCACTATTACATCAACACCACCTATCAATCTAGGATTATCTATCTCTCCTATTACAAATTGAAAATCACTTTCTATACTTTTACAAAACTTTATCCCTTTATACACAAACATACAATCTATGCCATCTCTATGCCCATGATATGAAGACCATATATACTACATAAATTCTTGTCCACATTTTGCCATAAGTACCTGCATATAACCAAAGACCCACTATCCCCCAACTGATGAAGAAGCTGAACCCAAACAATAGCTACAACAAACCGATTTGCCAAGCCTATATGACACTTTAACCATAATACCGCTCATCAATACGAACTGAAACATCATTGCGATGAAATAATTGCATAGAGAACACCAAGAACAATTACTATGACTATTTGAAACAACACATTTGTTTCCGAAAGCCGCAAATGACCAACAACAAGCAGAGATCATGAGTTTGCTTTATAATGAAAGCAATAACAAAGAACTTAAATTAGCAAACCGCATCAACAGCCAGCCGTGATTAACATCAACCTGGGATCATGAAACTGGAACATCAATCCAAGAATATGAGCCATATGACAACTATCCAAAACCCACATATACCAAAAGCTATCCACAGGCTATCAAAGCAAACCAAAACTAACATTAAAACCCAAATGCTGCCAAAAACTTAGCAAACTACCGCCAACACCATAAAACCGGATCTTCGCATAAACCGTATCACTACTGAGCAAACTAAATCCAAAGAATCCTCTTCAACCACAATTACAAACCTCCAAACAGCTTCCAACCTTATACCACCAGCCAGCCACCAATCCAAAGCAAAAAACCAAGAACAATCCATAGAGAAAACCATGAGAAACAACTAACAGATTCCATTAAAACTCATTTGTTCACACCTCTTGGCCTACCCTTTTTTGGTTTGGAGTTGATGCTTCTCTCTATCTTCTTTTCTCTTTTATTCATCTCCTTTAAAACATTTCGAGTAACAGGAGGTTGATACTCATCATCACTATCACTTAAAGATTCCCCTTTACTGATATCCTCATTTTCTTTTTCAACAAAAGAACTACCAAAATCATTACTCGAATGACAAGAATTCTCCTTATTTAAATTACAAAGCTCTTGACATTCATTCTCCTTATTCTGATTTTCCATCCTTTTTCCAGCTTCCAGAATGCTATTATACCTTATTTCCTCCTCACATAAGCCTATAGCATCTTTTTCTGCCAAAATTTGTTATTTGTTGTTGTTTTGTTTCCTCATCTACTCTATAAGCCGACTTGAGTACCGCCATTTGGACCGTTGTTTTCCTCATTTTCCATACTGATTTTTGAGATTTCTGTTGTTGTTGTTGTCGTAATTTCATCTTTAATCTCATCAGTTTGCTCAGCTTTCTTTCCTCTGTCTTCACTGCCAGTAGAGTTGTTTGCTTTTCCATTTCCTTGCTCTGAACACTGCTTTTTCTTTTCTTTTTTCCATGAAATATTCCCATTCAAATCATTATAGCCTTCTCGAAACATCATCACCTTGGATTTTCAATCACATCATCAGCAATCTTCTCCGCAACATCATCGTACCGGATTCTCCTTTCTACATTCCCTCAATATTAGCACCATGATTACTAGTGGAAGCTTTAGAAATTCCTTTCTTTTCCACTCTATTCCATCTTTGTTTCATTGTATCATCAACTTTGTATCCATCCTCTTCATTTATTGGCTTTTTTCCTTCTTTTCCTTGCTGATCAATTGACCACTTAGTTTTCACCAAAGGATTCCTTCCATTTATCTTTCTATGCAGGTCCCCACAGAGTGTCCCAATAAACCACGCTTAGTACAATATGCAATGTTGCCTTCGTATTGCACCTTCCGCCAAAATCCAACTTCTTTTGACTATCCTATCCATATTTCCGATTCCAAATGGTTTTGAAACATCCACTTCTACACAAATTCGAGCATACATTTGATTTGTAAGACCTAAAGTCCTATTATCCACCCTCAAAAAATTTCCCAATTCATTCCCAATACATTCCAACAAACCTCCATTATAGAAAGTCCATGGAATACCTGGCAATCGTATCCATACAGCAACAATAGGATTTTCTACATCTAGGTTAAAGTCAGGAGTCCACCTAAAAGCTCTATACATGCAGTTATGTATGATGTTCGACTCTTTAGACAAAGCTAAACGAAGATCATCTTCACAGCTAATGAAAATACCAACATGTCTAGGTTTGATTAGGCTTACCACGAATTCTCCTTTCAGCCTGCCAATTTTGCTTTATATGATCTTGAATCTCATTTGCAAAGTTGGACGCCCGTCGAGAATTTGAGAACCATTGAATGTCGCAATTGATTGTTCGCTGCTGCTAACTCCAGGTTTGAACAGATCACCGCCGGCTTGTTCTCGACTTTCATCTTCCTCCTAGGAGGTAGTCTGTCATATCCTAGAACTCCTTTGACGCCTATCAAGGCTTGAATTGGACCTTTAACCACTCGAGCGTATGTTTGCCCCGAAATTCGATTTGCTCAAATTGATCTTCCAAATGCTGAATTGATGGATTCCAATCGGTGTAATGCATGTCGTGAGTGAAACCGATCATTTATAATTTTACCATCGCCGGCGAGAGATTGACGGCGATTACACACAGAGATCGCACCTAAAATTGCCCATAGTAACGGAGCTAGGGTTCAGTTTTTGGGTTTTTGTATGTTTAGGTTTTTATCTTAGTTTAATTTAGGGGTTAGGTTTAGGGTTTAGTGGTTAGGATTTATTAGGATTAGGGTTTACTTCAGGGTTTAGGTTGTGGTTAGGGTGGGTTAGGGTTTAGGTTTAGGTTTAGGGTTAGGTTTAGGTTAGGGTTTAGGTTAGGGTTTAGGGTTTGTGGTTAGGGTTTTGTTAGGTTAGGGTTTATTTTAGGTTTCAGTGGTTTAGGGTTTAGGGTTTAGTGGTTTAGGGGTTAGGTTTAGGGTTTAGGAACTAACCAACTATTAGACAAACACTGAGATTATTGTCTATAAGTCATAAATCTAAGATATCCGTAAAAACAATAAGACCCCACATCATTACCGGCTTGAGCACACCGCACTCTTCTCGCCAGCCCCCACCACCGCGTGCATGTCATCATCTTCATATACCCTATACACTATAAACTATACACCTATACCCTATAAATTTATACCCTATGTACCCTATACCATTATACCCTATACATAATATACCCTATACCCTATACCCTATACCCTATACCCTAAGTATACCTTATACCCTATACTCCTATATACACCACACCCTATACACCTGTATACACTATACCCATAAATTTATACCCTATACACTATACACTACACTACTATACCCCTATACCCTATACCCTATACCCTATACACTATACACCTATACACTCATAAATTTTATACCCTATGACTTATACCTTATACCCTACACCTTACCTACCCTATACCCTATACATATACACTATACCCTATACACCCTATACTCCTATACCCTATACCCTACATACACTATACCCTATACCCTATACACTATACCCTATACACTATACCCTATACCCTATACCCTATACACTATACTCCTATACCCTATACACTATACCCTATACCCTATACCCTATATCCTATACCCTATACCCTATACCCTATATACACCTATACCCTTATACACTATACCTCTATACCCTATACACTATACCCTATACCTCTATACCCATATATCCTATACCCTATACCCTATACACCTATATATTCTATACCCTATACTCCTATACCCTATACACTATACTCCTATACCTTATACACTATACCCTATACCCTATACCTTATACCCTATACACCTATACACTTATACACTATACACTATACCCCCACATTTCTATATACCCTATATACACCTATAATTCCTACCTCTATACCATATACACTATACACTATACCCTATATACTATACCCTATACCATATACCCTATACCACTATACCCTATAATTCCTATACCCTATAATCCCTATACCCTATACACTATACACTATACCCTATACACTATACCCCTATACCCTTATACTCCTGCTATACCCTATACACTATACCCTATACCCTTGTTCATATACACTATACCCTATACCCTATACCCTATACACTATATCCTATACCTATACCCTATACCCACATACCCTATACCCTATACACTATACCCTACACCCTATACCCTGATATACCCTATACCCTATACCCTATATATTTCCTATACCCTATACCCTATACCCCTATACACTACTACACTATACCCTATACACTATACACTATACCATATACCCTATACCTATATACACCTATACACTATATACTATACATACACTATACACTATACACTATACCCTTATACTTATAATTCCTATACCCTATACACTATACACTATACCCTATATCATATATACTCATATACCCACATATACCCTATATACCCTCCTTATACCCTATACCCTATACACTATACACTTATAGGGTTCAGTGGTTTAGTGATTAGTGGTTTCTCAGGGTTTAAAGGTTTAGGGTTTGTGGCTTCAGGAATTTAGGGTTTGTGGTTTGTAAGCCAGTGGCTTTTTTGAGTGTGGCTTGTGTGTTGTGGCTTAATGTTTAGTGGTTTGTGTGGTTTGAGGGTTTCAAGGTTCTAGGGTTTAGTGGTTTGGTGGTGGTTTAGTGGTCAGTGGTTTCAAGGGCTTTAGTGGTTGTAGGTCACTAGTGGGGCTTTAGTGGATTTAGTGGGTTGGGGGTTGCTACGGTTACAATATAAGAATTGCATAGGGTTCTTGTAGCTATTCCCAAATTGGTAAATTGCATACAATTTTAAATTTTTATCCAAAATAAAACAAAAACAAGATTAGTCCAAAACTAGGAACTAACCAGACTATTAAGACAACACTTTGGAGATTATTGTCTCATAAGTCATAACTAAGATATCCAGTAACAGAAACAAAGACCCACATCATTAC
>JAFEMH010007427.1:0-90286 GCA_022495995.1 Adenophora triphylla var. japonica | reverse complement strand
AGATGTTTATTATTCGATTATTATATGTTTTGTATATTTTGTTTATAATAATCTCCGTCCCTAATTATTAAGAGAATAATTAGTATAATTGTCAATGGATAATCATACGATGATTATATGCATAGAGATGCACATTGAAATTATGGGTACTTGTTAGAGAACAAGTGACTGGATTTGACCCGCATGAGATTTATGTCATGGTCAAATGTCATAATTAAATCTCATAAGGTTACTTCATTTAGTCCCTAGACCTGAGATTATCATGACCTTACATATGATGAAAGTCACGTTTGATTTTAGTCAAACGATATCTTAACACGATATCTATAAAGGCTAATTTTGGCATGATCGGATTCATGATGGGAAGGATGATAAGTCAAGATGAAATTTGTCCCTCGGAAGAGAGATGTTTTGCTTGGGCCCCTCGATGAGTGATAACAATGAAAGTGTATGGCCATATCCCAATGCGATTGGATTATCATTATACTCAAGATCGAGAAAGCATTGAACAAAGAACAAGTTGACATAGACCATGACTTGTGTTCAATATAACATCGTGAGACAAAGGGAGAAATGGAAGTGTACCATTGGAAACGTGAACTCTTACGTTATATTATTTGGGTAGACATAATGGCTTGCTAGAGTCCGCTTATGTCTTATGAGGGTCGATATGATCGAGCTCATTGCCAACATAATATAATCCTATTGGGTCACACACAATTAGAATGAATTTGATGAACCAAGGGAAGAATGATTGAGAACTCCTCACTAACCTTGTATGGTTGTGCGACACATCAAGGCCATGAGCCCCGTGTGGTCGTGCGACACAAGAAGTCATAAAGCGGTTTATAGAGCTGGTTTCCTAATTTGATTAGGAAACATATTCTATGCTAAGTAGTATAAATATAACAGTCTGTCAACCCTTTAACCCTAGCCGAAATTCTTATCAAAAGAAAACACAATACTCTCAATATTCTTCCAAGGTTTAAAGATCTAGCAATCTCCAAGAAAAGTTCTTAAATTCACTCAAAGGTGTGGATACCGAAAGAGGGTCTTCGCTCGTTCATCGATCAAGGCCTAGAGTTCAAGCAAGTTGAAGAACGAAGTTTGTGATTCGAAATCACATAATCAAATCGTTCGATAGCTCAAGAACGGAAAGCGTTCAAGGTTGGTTATATCTATCTCATAGTTTTTCAAGTTAATCATATAGAACGGATCCTAGGGTTTCTTGGGTTTTATGTTATTTGATGCTTAATTCCGCTGCGCATGTATCCGTAAAACTCAATACCCCGGACTAGAGGGCTCAGGTCTGAGTAGTTCGACACTACATGGAGTGCCAAGAGATGCACAGTTGGTATTCTTTAGGTGAAGTATCTGCGAAGTTTGCTTCCGTTGATTAGATTCATGAAGGGATTGCCGTCTAGGTCTGTCAGCTTCATGGCACCTCGGAGAAGATCTTTTGAACCATGAAAGGGCCGATCCATGTTGGTTCCCATTTTCCCAGTGGGTTGGTTCGAGTGGGAGGCTTTTCTTTGAGTACTAGATCGCCTTCCCTGATGTCTCGGAACTTGACTTTCTTGTCGAAAGCTCTAGCCATTCTGCTTTGATAGGCTCAGACGTGTTCCATGGCCTTTAGTTGTCGCTCGTCTAGCAGAGCCAGTTCGTCGTGTCGGCTTCGGAGCCATTCGACTTCGTTGATTTCGTTTTCTAGCAACACTCGAAGTGAGGGAATTTCCAATTCCACGGGTAGTACTGCTTCCATCCCGTATGTCAGGGCGAATGGAGTTTCTCCCGTGGCTGTTCTGACTGATGTTCGGTAGCCCCAAAGTGCAAGATGCAGCTTTTCGGGCCAATCACGTCCTCGGGTGGTCATTTTTTGGATGATCCGTTCGAGGGTCTTGTTTACTGCTTCTACGGCGCCATTTGTTTGTGGCCGGTAGGGAGAAGACTTGTGGCATGTGATTTTGACCTCGTTCGGGATGTCGTATCGGCAGATGATGTTTTCCTTGAGGAAATGTGCGACTTTCTTGGAGGTGAGCACCTTATAGGACTTGGCTTCGACCCATTTTGTGAAGTAGTTGATGGCTACCAAGACGAACTCGTGGCCGTTGCTACCTGGCGGAGCGATTTTCCCGATGACGTCGATTCCCCATGTGGCGAAAGGCCAGGGCATAGTCATGCTATAGAGATCGTGAGGAGGTAGATGATTGAGGTTGGAGAACCGTTGACACTTGTTGCAGCTTCGGACAAAGTGGATGCAGTCTGCCTCCATGGAGATCCAGTAGTAGCCCATCCGAAGAATGATTTGCATCAGGGCTCTGGCGTTCATGTAGGGGCCGCAAGCCCCGTTGTGGACTTCGTTCATGAACTCACTTGCTTTTTCCTGGATGATGCAGCGTATGAGTGGTCCTTGGTAGCATTTTTTGTATAGCATGTCTCCAAGGATGACAAAGTGAGAGGTGAGGCATTTTAGGGCCATGATGCTCTTGGCTTTGACTCCTTCCTTGCATTGACCTTCCTCGTTCATGAAGGCAGTTTCCCCGTTTTGGAAGATCTGGTTGACATGCAATGTTGGTGAGGAGGCTTCCGATTTGCGTCTCTTTGGCTCTTTAGCAGTTCTCCAAATCTATCATGATTAAAACCTTCTCAGCAGCTTGGGCCCGGTTTTCCTCTCGTTTGACAACATGCTTAAATGTTTGTTTAATGCATTCGTTTAATTAATGTATCTGCTTCTTTGTTAGATGAATTGTTATCAACTGTTTGTGTGTTAGTTAACTCATCATTTGTTAAAGATGCAATGAAAGGATAATTTAGAAAGGTCGGACCTTTTATTGAAAGCGTAGAGAGGATACATTGTTGATCATGGATTCACTATCTTCGGGCGTAGAGCCGTCAGATGACTCAAAAGATGTGAATTCCTAGACAACATGACTCGAAGCTAGACTCTAGGCGATGAGGGATTGGACCAGGCTTCATTACTCCTTGCGGGCTATAGGTCAAGAGAGGGTGGCGATGGCTTTGGTGGCCATTCTTCAGTTGATACGGATCCCGGAGGATAGCTTGCATGTGGTTCGACTTCAAACTAGATCGCGGAGGTTTTGGGTTGCTCCTTTGATGATGTCCCTCCATTGGTGTTGCTGCCAGACCTTGGGGGACCTTGATGGTAGAAGTCATTGAGAGCTTCTTCCAGGAGGGCGAAGCATTCGCTGATTCGGAGTTGATTCTTGCTGATATTGATTATCTTTATAGAATCTGCTTCCTTATCTGGATCTTTGCTTGGATGAAGTTTAAGATGTCTGAATCGAGGGGGCATGCTATCTCTCCTTCCCTGATCAGGCTTTGGAGGAGGTCGCGCCATTGTTCTTCTATGTCAGACACCGGGATGTTGAATTGGACTATGCTGTGATGGCTGTCCCCGTGAGATCCGAGCGTGTCGGCAAGAGGGTTGTCCTGCACCAGTGGGTCGGTGATGAGCCAGTTTTCTTCAAGAGGGTTTTTGGCGAAGTATGGGTCTACTCCTCGGTCAAGCTCCATCTGGGCGTCCATCTCTTGATCCTCTTTCAAGCATTCTTCGCAGTCGCATATTTCGGAGTTGTCGTCTTGGCCCATGAGCTCTTCAATCTCTAGCTCATCGTGGCTTAGAGCGTGGATGTAGGGATCCACTTCGTAGTAGGACAGGGCTGGAGACTCACCTGCAGAGGAGTATTCGGTCATGTCGGAACCTTCTTCTGGGTCGTAGCTTGCTAGCCAAGCGCTTGCCATCGTGCTGCTTTCGCGGATCACCTCGAGGTTTCCATTGGCGTTGATGAATTTCACGCATTGGTGAAGAGTAGATGATACTGCTTTCATCTGATGCAGCCAAGGTCGTCCCAGCAGGGCGGAGAAGGTTGGTTTGATTTCCAAGACTTGGAACTCTACCGACTCCAATTGTGCGTCGAATTGGATCCTCAGATTGATTACTCCTACGACAGGGCGTGGAGTGGAGTCGTAAGCTCGGATTATCTGGGTCAAAAGTCTCATCAGGGAGCGGTCGACGCGGAGTCGTTTCAGTGTACTCAAGGCAATGATGTTGACTGCGGAGCCGTTATCGATCAAGTCATTCGGGAGGTAGAACATCTCTATCTTTATGGGGATTAGGAGGGCCTCGTTGTGTCTGTTTACACATATCGGCAAGTCTGCGTCTGTAAAGGCTAGACCGCTTCCGGTGCTGCCATTCAATTCAGTCTCCTCCGGGGAGCGTTCGATCCATCCATTGGTGTGTCTTGATCGTGGCAGAGATCGTAGGGAGACACTCTCCCTTGGGCGTTCTTGTCTGGATTCCCGGTCACGGGACCGTTTGACTCTGGTTTCGCATTCCCAGTCGTAGCGGGATAGCATGTTGACGGTTTCGGAGATTGCAGGAGAGGCCTGCTCTCGTATGGAGTTTCATCGAAGGCTATCGTGTTCACCCTGTCGTTTCGGGGGAATGGATTTCCAATGGTGTTGGGGCCACGGGGGCGTTCCAACTTTTCCTCTTCGATTAGCCCCTGGACCACTTGCTTTAGCACGAAGCAATTGTCAATGGTATGACCGGGGTAATTGTGGAAGGCGCAGTGCTTGCTCATATCCATGTTGGGCTTGAGAGTCTTTGGTTGGAAATTTTCGAGAGGCTTGAGAAGATTTCGCTTTACCAATGCTTCGAATACTTGGCCCAGAGGCATTTCGAGGTTGTCGAAATGCTGGAACTGTGGGATGCGAGGGGGATTGTTGTTCCTCGGGGGTGCCTGATCACAGTTTACTTGAGCTCCTTTTGGATGTAGTGTACCGTTCCGGCTGCTTCTCTTCCTTTGTTCGGGACAGGTGCTAGATTTGACAGGTTTGTCCGATAGCGGTAGACGAAGCAGGGGTTGTTGTGGTCTTCTGAAGGCTCAGGGTCTTTTCGAACTTGGTTCCGGCATTGACCATGGCACGGAGATCTGGATAGAAGTGATGGCTGATCAAGGTCCTCAGAGATGGTTTGAGGCAGGAATGGAAGATGTCCATTTGCTCTTCCTTGGAAAGCGGATCCATTATCTCGCTTAGCTTCCAGTTCCATCTTTTGTAGAACTCACCCACAGGCTCGTCGTCCTTTCGTTCGGTGGCTTGCAGATCGTGGCGATTTGTCTCCCACTCAAGGTTGGCGCAGTACTTCTCCAGGAAGATCTCGCTGATTTGGTCCCACGTGGAGCGGTTTTCTGCCTTTACGTTGAGGAACCACCTTAGTGCTGTGGATTTGAGAGAATGTTGGAAGTGATCCGCCATTTGTTGAGGGGTTGCCCATTTGGCTCTCATTCCCAAGACATAGGTGTCGATGTGGGTTTTTGGGCATTCTGTATCGTCAAACTTTTCCATTTCCGGCATCCTGAATTTTGGAGGAAGCGGGACCACCTTGTTTGGATCAGTGGGCATGAGGGAGTCCTTCCGAGAACTGGCTAGTTTGCCTTGCATGTCCTTCATTTGCTCGATCAACCAAGCCATGTGGGGATCGGCAGGTTGAGGCGGGTTGCCGTTTTCGGGGATGGAAACCGAAGATGGAGGTGGATTGGCCGATGGGATCGCCATTCGGGAGTCTTGGGGGGGGAGTTGAGTGTATACCATCCCGCACTCGGAGTGTTGAAATTAAGGGCATGATTGCCCGAGCCGCTAAGGGTTGTATTTGGGAATTGGGGAAATGTTTCATTAGACCCAAGTGGCGCACTGGGTGGTAGGTTTGAGATGTCGGGATATCCGCTTGGGATGCCCATCCCAGGTAAGCATTGGGATTTTTGGTTAAGGCTACGAGGCTCGTATAGAGGCAGAGGATTGAATCCTGGGGGATACCGAGATGCATTGGGATCTCGTGAAGCAGGCACGTATGTGCCGTTGATATCGAGCTTGGGGCGCAGGCCGGGAAATTGACCGTGGCCGAGGCGGGCACGTCTGAGCCGCTTGACCGATGCCCGAGTGGAGCTTTGAGCGAGAGCCGCTTTGCGTTGCCGGGATCTCGTAGCTTGGCGGAGGTGGGACTCGCCGATAGCTTGAGGACCCGGGAGCCGGTATTTCTTCGTCTTCTATGAGGACGAAGGTCCCATCGTGTTGGGGAACAAGAACGGTTCCTCGAAGGCACAGTGGTGTCTACGATCCAAAGCTTGCCGCTCTTCTTGGCGCTTCTTGAGAGTTTCAAGGCTCGCAGCACCTCTTCCATTATCTGAAGGTTTCTTAGTGGCGGGGTTTCGTTTCCCTCACTGTTATCTGTTGATCCCGCCATGGGGGAGTAGCCGACTGTTTGGACCGCTGAAACAGAAGGGCTATCGAACCTTGTGACCTCGATACTAAAAAGCCGGCTCCCGGGTACTCTCAACCACTCTAGGTTCACTGGAGGGGGGTGACGGGTAAGGTTTAGACATGGGAAGGCCTTTTGGATAAAAAAGGGGGGAAAGCTCACGTGACATGCAGTTTCCGCCTTTTATTTATGATTTTTTTTTTGTTGTTTTAATTTACTTAAAACAGTTTTTTCTCAGAATCCTAGGTAGGTTGGAAAAGATTGCTCTTCTTTTTCGCAACTATGCTAGATCCTGGGTCAGTCGAGACCATCTGTGCGACTATAAGACCCTCGTTTTGCACCTGTATTTTGACATCCCGGAGTGGACAGCCCCGGGCGAGGGTCCTATAGGGCAATCGGTCTCCACTGGCCTAAAAGAAAAATCGAACCTAAGGACCGAGCCTGTCATGTTCGTTTTAATGCGTTAGCCATGTGAATAGTGAGCCGAGCCGGCCCCTGAGTCAAGATCTGGTCGAGAGTTCGGCATGACCTCTCTTTACCTTGCTTGCGCAAGGGATCTGTGACGTTAGGCGTTGGCTGGGTCATATCGTCATGGCTGACGTATTAAAGGCTTGATGACATGGTTTCATGTGGGCATGGATGTATATCCGGACGGAACATCGTCTCGGTGTAGCTTCGAAATCAAGATCGTGTCAAGATTTTAGCATGACCTTTCATCGCTTTGCTTGCGCAAGGGATCTTGAGTTCCGAGCTTCGACTCGAAAATGGCCGCATGGGATATGTATCCAGCCGTATGACACCTGACCGGGTAAAACCAACCGAGTCCGGACAGAGCGTGATGCAAGCGTGCATGGTCGACACCGGCTAGGACGGGATGTTTGGAATGATCCCGTGCGCGTCCGAGAGGCGTAGGAAGGCCAAACGAACCGCAACCGAGACCACCCCGGTTAAGGGTTGTAGTGTGCGTGTATCCGAGGCAGCAAGGCGCGTAGCGTGCGGTGTACCGAGGCAAAGCGTGCGGTGTACCGAGGCAAGGCGAGTAGCGTGCGATCTCTAAAATTCTTTTTCTGAGTAAAACAGAAGTTTTTGAAGAATTTTAAATGTATGTACACAGATGTATATTGATGCATTTTTTTTGTATTTTTTTTTTTTTGTAAAAAAAGTAAAGCACATGCACACACACACAACAGTTAAAGAAAGGGGTAAAATGAAAGTTTGACCCTCATCATCGTTTTAAAAATCTTTTGTTTTTGTTTAAAAGTTTTTAAAACAAAATGTCCCCAGCGGAGTCGCCAACTGAAATTACCCGGATCCGAGAGGCGCAGCGATTGCGCCCCGGCATCTGGCATTTCGCTTTTTGTGCGTTGGTCGAGTGGAGGTGTCTCGCTGTGTTTTTGCTTGTAGAGTCGCCACGCCGTTTTGATTAAGCCCAAAACATTGAGAAAATGCATCAGTTTAAAAATAAACTATTTTTGTATGATGAGATTTTTGAGTTCGGAGGTCAGGTTACTCCTCGGGAAGAGAATATTAGAATATTAGAGCTCACCCGAGTCGCCTCGTAAAAATGAGTCTTTCGACACCCCTTCTTTCTTTAAATGTTTTGTGTGTGTATGTGCTTTTAAAAATGCATGCTGTATCGAATGTCTACATTGTACACTACGTATTGAAATGTATTGAAATAGTGTAGGAAGGAAGCCTTACTAATGTTGGTTCGTGTCTGTCTTCCGCTGGAGAATAGTGTTTGAGGATGGAATAGTGTTCCGGGACGGACCGGATTGCTTTCGGGATGTGCCATGCTGTCATGACGAGCTTCTGTGCCCCTCGGATTGTCGAAGTGTGCACTCGGGCAGAGAGTTTCGGCGTGCGTTGGGATCGCAGGATCGTTGGTCGGATTCGGCGCAGGTTCTGAGGCCGTGCGTCGGGGATCGTCGCTTGCCATGCTCGGCGCAGTTCCGCGTGCGTCGGGATCGTCGGTTTGGCTCAGAAAGGGCCGGGACGCCTCGGGAAAGACCAGGCAAGGCTTCGAAGTACCACGAGGGGCCTCAGAATACCTCGAGAGTGCCTCGGGGCAGCGCGGGAGCATCTCGGGAGCGCTCGGTAGGGATTCGGAGCACCGCGAGGAAGTTCGGAAGGCCCCGAAAGGAACCGAAAGGGACCGGGAGTGCCCCGAGGGGTCTTAGAAGGGCATCCAGAAGGCTTAGGGAGAGAGGAGAAGAGGGAGATGTCTGAAATGAGGGAGGGGGAGCGCTCTATTTATAGTTTTCAAAAATGTGCAAGAAGGTCCGTACGGACCTTCCATGAAATCCAAAAATTTAGTTTTCCCGGATTTGAGGGAATAATTTGGACTTTAAGAGGATTTCGTAATTTTGATGTCTGGTTGCAAAGAGGTCCGTACGGACCTATTAGCATGCAAAGAGGTCCATACGGACCTTCTGTGCTTTTCCAATTTTTGCATAATTCTTAAAAAGTCCTTTTGTATTTTTTTGTCCCAGAAAGGCCCCCCTTGGTTTGGTTGGTGGTTTTTTGGGCTTTTGAGGGTTTTTGAGGGTTTTTTGAGGATTCTGGGTGTTCGAGACTGCGTTTGCGTGAGTCTGCGGTGTTTCCCGTGCATTTGGAAGAGGGTGATCCAGATTGGGGTACTTACAGGCGTAACTGACTCCGAAATTACAGATGACAGTTATGGAAAGTCTTTGGTCGACGTACGTCTCTGTAGGTCGAGGTCGCCTGAGTAGGTCAAGGTCGACATGACTTCATATTATAGCCAGATAAGATTTATACAAGGAGATGATCGAATGTCGGACAAAGCTAGGTCGGGACCAATGATGGTCGGACAATGAGCTAGGTCGACTGATCTTTACTATTGGCCCATGGGCTTAGTAGTAACTGGGTCGGCCTGCTTGATTACGCTGCTGTGATAACGCCTAAATAATTGGGCTTCGTACGCTGGGCCTAGCCCGTCACTTTTATTCCATTCAGTGGCCCCCAACTTTCTGAGTTGACTTTGTCGACCAGGAAGTTATAAGAATTTTGATGAAGACTTAGGTGTGTCGTAGCTAGATGCTCGAACTGTTGGATGGTCGACTGAGATGACGTGGCTTAATATCGACCATTGACTGTTTTGACGGCCAGATCTGCTAAAGCGCCATAATGATCAGAAAATATGGCGCTTGGACAACTGCCTTGGGGAACGGCGCCATCATTTATGGGAGGATTGAACCGTTGTATCCCAATCCTTTCCAATTCAAGTTAGGATTAGGAAATGTATAAAAGGAAAATCATTTTCCTTTTCAATCTTTTACAAACTCTCAGATCCTGAATATACCCAGCAAGAACAGCAGCAAGGCAAACATATTTCTCAGCGTAATTGAGATCTCGTTTCCCCCTCGATTTTCTTCATCTCCAAATTAACTAAGGTACCCTTCGATTACTCTGCTTTTAGGCTTGATTTCAGACTTTTCTGTTAATTCTGCCATCGCTAGGACCTTTGGCTGTGAGAGGGGCGTTAGGTATGGGTATTACACCAAAAACCTTAGGGTTTATACTCGTAAAGAGGGCCCATGGAAGGAGATGAGTAGGGATGAGGCTCATACCATCTTAAAAGCATGGGGTCTGTGCTATGGTATTGTCGAGGTCCCGGGTAGAGAAAGCATAGGAGATTTGGAGGTGGACGACCAAAGGGTTGTCCGCTTTCGTCTTTTTAACAAGTCGATAGATCACTTCATCATATTTTACATTAAGGGATCAAATAGACCACCTTTTCCCAAAAATAGGATAGAATTCCCAAGGGAATCTAGGTCGCCCATAGATAGCTCTAATGAAACCCCTTCTAGTTCTGATTCCCCTGTTTCCTCTTCTTCTGTAGATATGTCGACTCAAGATTCAACGAGCTCCTCCTCTGGCAATATTGTGGACGCATTTTGCTCGACAGTCATTCCAGGTCAGAATGAAAGAGGGTATGTGGCCCCCAAGCCAGCTGTGGGAAGGAGAAGTTCTAAGTCGAGGATTGAGATTCTCCATAACTTCTTCGAGATCAACCGGGATGAATTCCGCCTTACCCACCCACTACACGGATAAGCAGAGAAAGGTTAGGGAATGGGCGCATTGGGCCCTAAGCTCATCCAAAGTAGTTTTCTCTTACAGCCAATTCGAGGTCGGACTACGACTTCCTCTTGACCCCTTCATCTGTGAGTTCTTAGTGTGTATGGATGTTGTTCCCATGCAGCTAGGAGCCAATACTGACAGGGTCCTTGTTTGTTTTGCCATGGTATGCAGGTTTGTTGGGTACGAACCGTGCATGAAAGTATTTAGGAGGTTTTTTAAGGTTGTAGTGGACAAGAGATCTTTAGGGATTAGTACCCCAGCCAGGGCCAAGGCCTCCAAGTTATTTATAAATTTGCCCGACAAAGTAGTTGGATGGAACACTCACATGATTTTGGTCGAGAGTAGGAACGGTAGTGAATTTCCTCTGCCCAATACTGAGTCGCGACCAATAAAGGAGGAGGATTATTAGGTCCCTGACTGGCATGACGACCTGTATAAAAGGTTGGCTGTGGTAGCCCGCAGAAGTACCATTAATTGGTCGGCACTAGGGTTGAGCAAAGACTATTTCATTCAGGCTGGTATGATGCTCGGTGGGGATGGACAGTTGGCTCCTTTGGTCCCCATAGTTTGTAGCATTAGGTATCCCGACTGGGTTACTCATGAGAAAAATAGATTTGAGTCGCAGTGTCACTTCTGTAGAAAGACTTCCGATCATTGCAGAAACCTCAAACATTATGGCGGTTAAGTATTTACTCGCTTTCTTTTTATTCGTCCACTTTTCTTGCTTGCATATTTGCATACTAACCATTTTTCCTTTTTGGTCGTGCAATTCTTACCCCCCCCCAACAGGAGGCCAACATGAACCGTATGGTGGATATGTGTGAGAAGAAGAAGAGCAATAAAGCTCATGGGGCTACCAATGCCCGAGAAAGTCGCGAGAAAGAAGCGACTCAGAGGAATGATTTTCTCCCCAAGGTCGGGGTAGGGATGGTCCCAGTTTATAGGTCAGGACCCATCGAGCCAATTGAGCCCACGGCTGAAGCCCAGCCGGTGCATGCTGAGGAGGAGGTTGATCTGTCTACTGAACGAGCATCGGGCTCCAGCCCTCTTCAAGAACAAGCAAGGGCTGACCCGCAAATCTTTGTTGATCTCGATCAAGATGATGATTCTCTCCAACTGTCCACAATAAATAAGTCGAGGGTCGATAAGGGCAAGGGTGCCTCCTCAAGTGATCCTCTGTTTGGTTCCATTGCTGAGAATCGAACCCGGGTCTCCTGGGTGAAAGCCAGATATCCTAACCGCTGGACGATAATGGAACCAAACTGATGTTGCAAGGAACGTGTTGATCAGCCTATGTCCAGCAATTAGGTTGATCCACTGGCTTGATTTAACCTGAAACAGTGAACACGTGACTAGCCAGGATGGTCTCTGGCTAAGACCCTCCGGCGTGAGAGTAAGTGTCACATATATATCTTATAAACTGTATTGAGATTGATTCAACAGCAAATAAGGCATTACCTCTAAACGGCGTACGTAGTGAAGTATTTATAGCCTTTGAGAAGAGGTAGAATTGTAGTGGGATTTTGTAGAATCCCTAAAATCGTGGAGAGAGTCATGGGCGTAACTGACTCCGAAATTACAGGAGACGATTATGGAAAGTCTTTGGTCAACATACGTCTCTGTAGGTCGAGGTCGCTTGAGTAGGTCAAGGTTGACATGACTTCATATTATAGCCAAATAAGATTTGTACAAGGAGATGATCGTATGTCACACAAAGCTAGGTCGGGACCAATGATGGTCGGACAATGAGCTAGGTCGACTGATCTTTACTATTGGACCATGGGCTTGGTAGTAACTGGGTCGGCCTGCTTGATTATGCTGCTATGATAACGCCTGAATAATTGGGTGTTGGGTTTTGGGGCTACATACGCAGCGGAAGATTTAACATATAACACAAAATCCTAGCCATGAATCCATCTAACATGAATAGATTAAAACTATGAAATAGATTTAAATACCTTAACAGCGATTTTGTTGTTCAAAAACGAATCTGAGATTCAAACTTTGAATCGTTGACGAACCTTTGATCTTCTCCTTATTCTTCCTTGCGATGAATTGATCTTCAAGCTTTAGGTGATAACGGAATCACCCTCCATCGATAATCCACACGCGAACGAACCAAGATCTTGTATCTTGTAGGATTGCTAGATGATCCCAATTGTTGAATCGTTATTCAACAATCAATGGTTGTTTATGGAATTGATTTGGGGTGTATTGATCTATGATTCATAATCAAGATCAATGATTTAGTGTTTCCAAAACCCTAAATTTCGTGTGTTATGGCTGAGGCAAAAGGGTTCTATTTATACATTGTAAAGAGTCCTTTTCCTAGCCAAAATCGGAGTTGCAGCAAAACAGGATGGGGAGACCTTCTGGCCTCGAGGCGCGTTCCTCACCTGATCCCAGGCGGCCGCCTCAAGCCTTTTCCAGCCTCCCTGAAGTTACTGCCTTTGAGGCGCCCGCTTCGCCTTTCGCGAGGTGCCCGCCTCACCCAAAATTCCATTTTTCGGCCATTTTCAATCCGTTATTGGTGTGTGACCCTATAGGAATTATATTTATATTGGTAGTGAGTTGAAACATCAATCCTCACAAGACATAAGTGGTTTCTAGCAAGCCATTATGTCCACCCAATTAATATAACATCAAAGCTTGATTCCTCGATAGATCAATGTCACAATCCCTTTGTCCACGATGTCATATTGAACATGAGTCATGGTCCACGTCAACTCATATAGTTCAATGCTTTCTCGACTCTGAATATGTTGATAATCCAAGTGCATTTGATCTCTATCAAATTTCTTAAGTATGGCCACACATTTCATCAACAACATTCATCGAGGGGCCCAAGCAAACATCTCTCTCAATGAGAGGGACAAATCCCATCTTGACTTATCATTCTTCCCTACAAGAATTCAATCGTGCCAACATAGCCCTTATTGCTATCCTATTAAAGATAGTGTTAGACTACATCAAACACAACATTCATCAAGTGGAAGATGATGATAATCTCAGGTACAAAGGATTCTAATGACACGACTATCATGAGATTTAATCATGACATATATGACCATAGACCATGTCATAAATCTCATAGATAGGTCATGTCCAGTACCTTGTTCTCTAACAAGTACCCATAAGTGTTATGTGCATCCCCATGCATATAATCAACTCCATGATAATCCATTACCAACTTATACTAGCTATTCACAATAACTAGGGACACAGAATATTATAATAAACATGTAAACATATAATGATTCAAATAAACATTCTCTATTATAAATTGTAAAGACGATTACATAACGGTATTTAGTTATAAGTAAAAATAACTATACGCCTAGGGCATAACACCAACATTGGGCTTCGTACGCTGGGCCTAGCCCGTCACTTTTATTCCGTTCATTTCCAAATACTTTCTTAGCTTTTTTTATATATTATTGTGCGAAATAAGCATTTTCCCTGTCTTTCTATTCATTCACAAATTGTTTTAATAATTACAACCGAGAGAGTCCAAGTAAATTAGGTAACTAAGATAAAAAACTAATCTACAGATACTTAATCCCTATCCCATAGTACAATGATAACTATTCACAATATATATATTAACAATAAGATATCTTCCTATTATGAAGGAAAATATATTCTAACATTCCCCCGCAGTCGAAACTATAGGAGACCGAACACCGAGACTGTATATAAAGTCTTCTAACAATACCAATGGCAGTCCCTTAGTAAAAATGTCCGCAATTTGGTGACGAGACGGTACATGTAACACCCGTACCTCACCTTTCGCAACTTTGTCCCGAACAAAATGAATATCCATCTCGATATGCTTGGTACGTTGGTACTGAACAAGATTACCCGAGAGATAGATAGCACTAACGTTATCACAATATACGAGAGTAGCAGGTTGGATGGGACACTGAAGTTCAAGTAACAAATTTCGAAGCCAACATGACTCCAAAACCACGTTAGCCAGACCTTTATACTTAGCCTCCGCACTAGACTGGGAAAGTATAGATTGGCGCATCACAGACCATAAGATAAGATTTTCGCCAAGAAAAACACAATACCCGAAAGGCGAAAGGCGAATGACGCGTGTCTGGGCAAAACCCCCCATATGCATCCGTATAGGAGACCAGAGAAGATGTATAGGATGGATACAAACTCAATCCATAGTCCAATGTCCCATGAATATATCGAATGACCCACTTTAGAGCATTCATGTGCTCCTCACGCGGCGCATGCATAAACAAACAAACCTTTGAACTGCATATTGTATGTCTGGCCGTGTGAAGGTAAGGTACTGAAGTGCTCCAGCTAGGCTTTGAAAAAGAGAAGGATTGGAGTAAGGTAAACCGGCTGAAGAACCCAACTTGGGTTTGGAATCAACTGGAGTAAGGGAGGGTTTACATGATGACATACCAGCCCGTTCGACTATTTTTGCGGCATATTTACATTGGGAAAGGAAAAGACTCCTATTATGTCGGAAGACAGCGATGCCCAAAAAATAACTCAAGGTTCCAGATCCTTCATAGCAAATTCAAAACTGAGACGAGCAATGATGGACAATCTAAGTGCATCAGACGAAGCAGTCAGAATTATATCATCCTCGTATATGACTAGATAAGACATAGATTTACCGTAATGATAAATGAATAATGAATTATCCAATGTACTTTGTGCAAACCCCATAGTAGAAATAAAATTTGCAAAATCGAGGTGCCTGTTTTTGAGGCCGTGCAATGACTTCTTGAGCAAGCAAACATGATCTGGAATCTCTTTATCACGAAATTCCAATGGTTGGTGCATATAAACAGTTTCCTGAAGTTCACCATGCAAAAACGCATTTTTGACATCAAGTTGATGGATAGACCACCGCTTAGATAAAGCAAGGCTCAAAACAGTCCGGATCGTAGCAAGTTTCACAACTGGGGTAGATGTCTCCCCACAATCAATGCCAACCCTTTGTGTTTTCCCATCACCAACAAGGCGAGCCTTATGCCTCTCAAAGGAACCATCTTAAATGTGTTTATGAGTAAAAATCCACAAAGACCGAATAACATTAGTATTAGGTGGACGGGGAACCAACTCCCACGTCTTATTAGTAATAAGAGCATTAAACTCCTCTGGCTAATTTCCAATTATGATCATTTAAAGCCAATATAGGAGAAAAAGAAAGAGGAGATTTAGTTACAGTTGCATGGAGATTAACTGTACCTTCAGCTTAAATATGCCTCGTTGACTCCGGGTAATTGGACCAGTGGGCCGAGTGGAAATAGACTAAGAAAGGGGAGCAGCTAAGGGCGTTGAACTGGGCTGACTAGGAGAATCTGGCCCAACAGGCACTGGAGAGGGTGGAACGGACTGAATGTGGTGTGGACCGGAAGGAGAAGCTAGAGATTGGGCCACAGAAGGTGTAACCAGATGATCAGGAGATTGAGATGGGCCAGATTCAGCCCAATGTTGAACTATGTAAGGAGAATGGCCTTCACCCAGAAACTTATAAGTAGTGGGATCCGATTTAAACAAACTAGAAAAGGGAAATTTTGTCTCATCAAATAAAACATGTCTATTTATAATAATTTGACGAGACGACAAGTCATAACACTTAAACCCACGATGATTTGTAGGATACCCCAAGAAAACACATGGTGCGGAACGGGTTTGTAGTTTGTTGATGGTGGTGGAAAAAATAGGGGATAACAAAAACACCCGAACACACGGAGATGATCGTAGGATGGATCCTTAATTAGCATACAGAATGCTAAGAGGGGATTTATAAGATAATGACTTGTTTGGAAGGACATTGAGAAGGTATGTGGCCATTAGAATCGCATGATGTCAAAAGGATGGTGGGAGAGAAGCATGTGCTAACATAGTACGAAGAACATCATTAATGGTGAGAATTTTTCGTTCGGCGGTCCCATCACTACTACATTTCTGACCTAATGTAACGCCAATTTTCGTTGCATTAGGGCCCAAAAACCGTTACATTAGGCCTAATGTAACGCCAAATGGCCGTTGCATTCTCTTGCGTTGCATTAGGTCTAATGCAACGACATAGCAAGCTAATGTAACGCCAGAGCTTTGGCGTTGCATCAGGTAAATACCTAATGCAACGCCAATTTTAAAACTATATGAACACCTAATGCAACGCCAAAAAGAACCTAATGCAACGCCAATTTAAAAAGTGGTTGAATACCTAATGTAACGCCAAAAATTAGATGAGTCCCTAAAATTTATTACATAATTTCACAATTTTATTAATTTTTTTAATTTTCTTTTTTTCAATATATATATATATATATATATATATATATATATATATATATATATATATATATATATATATATATATATATATATATATATATATATATATATATATATATATATATTTAAAAATATATATATATTTATTCTCAAACAATTTCTTAACTTTTTTTTTTTCTCAAATCGAGTCCCTTAATATTTTTTATTCTCTAATTAGTCCCTTAACTTTTTATATTCAAATCAATTCTTACATTTTTCAAAAGTAACACTTTGCTCCACCACCATCCACCACCATCCACCACCATCCACCACCGTTCACAACCATCCACAACCATCCACAACCACAAATCAAACAAAGGATTGTACAAATCAAAATAAAACACAAAATACAATAATAAATCGATAATACCCAAATCCACAACAAGGATTTTCCTTGGAAACGCCTGAATCGAAAATACCCAAATCAAAATAAAACGCCTGATTCTTTCATTAAAAATCGCAGCCATATTGAGGATACTGGGAACAATTGAGCTTCGCCGGAGACGATGGAACGACGTTGAAAGAGAGCGAGAGAGATGGAACGACGCTAGAGAAAGAGAGATGGAACAATTGAGCTTCGCCGGAGACGATGAAGGGGAGAGAAGAAGACGGCGTTGGGGGAGAGAGAGAGAAGAAGACGGCGTTGGGGAGAGAGAGAAGAAGATGTTGGGACGGCCGGTGACTGGCGGATCCACCGTTGCCATCGCCATCGCCGGAGAAGATGAAGGGTAGTGGGTAGATGTTTGACAGAGAGAGAGAATGAGAGAGAGAGAAGAAGACGGGTAGGGTACTGGGTGGGTTGTTTGTTTAATTTGATAAAATGAAAATAAAGAGAGAGAAATGAGGAGAGAGGGAGGGATTTATTGGTTTTGTTTTTATTAATTGTGGACCGTTGGATTGAATGAGTGAATGGTTGGATTTGGTTTAGCTCATGATCCGCGTGATTATATGAGAACCAATAAAACAATGCCACATGGCATTGTTTGATTGGGTCTCAAATAATCACGCGGATCATGAGCTAAACCAAATCCAACCATTCACACATTCAATCCAACGGTCCACAATTCTAATAATACATAATATCAAAAAAGTAAATATTTTTATATTATATACTTTTATTTCTTTAAAAATTATTAATAATTATTATTAATAATTATTATTAATAATAATTATTATTATTAATACTTATTATTATTAATAATTATTATTAATAATAGTTATTAATAATAATAATTAATAATAATTATTATTATTAATTATTATTAATAATTATTATTATTAATAATTATTAATAATAATAATTATTAATAATAATTATTAATAATAATTATTAATAATAATAATAATAATTAATAATTATTATTATTATATAATTATTAATAATTCTTAATAATTATTAATTATTATTATTATTAATAATAATCATTATTAATAATAATAATTATTAATAATAATAATTATTAATTATTATTATATAATTAATAATAATATTTATTATCAATAATATTTATTAATACTAATAATTCTTAATAATAATTATTATTAATAAAAATAATTATTAATTATAATTATTAATAATTATTATTATTCATAATAATTATTAATAATAATAATTATTAATAATGATTAATAATTATTAATAATAATAATGATAATTATTAATAATAAGTATTGATAATAATAATTATATAATAATAATAATTATTAATAATAATTATTATTAATAATTATTATTATTATTAATTATTATTATACAAATAATAATTAATAATAATTATTATTATATAATTAATAATAATAATTAATTATATAATAATAATTATTAATAATAATAATTATTAATAATTATTATTATATAATTAATAATAATAATAATTGATATTAAAAATAATTAATAATAATAATAATTTAAACTATAAAATAATATTATGCCTAATATAATTAATAATAATATTTATTAATGTACCCTCATACCCTAAACCTCATATACCATAAACTCTATACTCTATACCTTATACCCTATACTCTATACCCTATACCCTATAGGGTATATCCTATACCCTATACCCTATACCCTATACACTATACCCTATAGGGTATACCATATAACATATGCCATATGCCCTATACCTTATACCATATACCCTATAGGGTATACCCTATACCATATGCCCTATGCCCTATACCTTATACCCTATACCCTATATTCTATACCCTATATCCTATAGGGTATACCCTATACCCTATAGGGTATACCCTATACCATATGGTATAGGGCATATGGTATAGGGTATACCCTATACCCTATAGGGTATATAGTATACCCTATACCCTATACCCTATAAGGTATACCCTATACCCTATGCCCTATATCCTATACCCTATAGGGTATACCCTATACCCTATAGGATATACCCTATACCCTATACCCTATACCCTATAGGGTATACCCTATACCCTATACCCTATGCCCTATATCCTATAGGGTATACCCTATAGGGCATACCCTATACCCTATACCCTGTGGCAAAGGGTATATTTTCCCATAGTGGTATGGTGGTATACCCTATACCCTATGTGGTATACCCTATACCCTACGCCTCTATATCCTATGTAGATACCTATCATAAAGTTTATAGTAAATTTATAGGTATAGTAGGTATACCTATACCCTATACCCTATACCCTATAGGGCATACCCTATACCCTATACTCTATACCCTATAGGGTATACCCTATACCCTATACCCTAAAGGATATACCCTATAGGGTATACCCTATACCCTATAGGGTGGGTATACCCTATAGGGTATACCCTATAGGGTATAACCCTATACCCTATACCCTATGCCCTATACCCTAGAGGGTATAGGGTATAGGGTATAGTGTATAGGGTATAGGGTATAGGTTATACCCTATAGGGTATAACCTATAAGGTATAACCCTATACCCATGTATACCACTATACCCTACGCCCTATACCATACCACTATAGGGTATACTTTATGCTATATCCTATAGGGGTATCCTATACCACATAGGGTATACCACTATACCACTATACCCTATAGGATGTATACCACTATACCCTATACCCTATATAGGGTATACCTATACATACCCTATACCTATACACCTATATCCTATAAGGTATACCCTATACCCTATACCTTATAGGGTATACCCTATACCCTATAGGGTATACCCTATGCCCTATGCCCTATACCTTATACTCTATACCCTATATCCTATACCATGTATCCTATAGGGTATACCCTATACCATATGCCCTATACCCTATACCCTATACCCTATAGGGTATACCTATATCTACATGCCACATATCCTATATACATACCTACATAGGGTATACCTATAGGGTATACCCTATACCTATAGGTTTAGTATACCCTATATCCTATACCCTATAGGATATAGGTTATAGGTATAATGTATAGTGGCATGTGGTATAGGGTATAGGATATAGGGTATATGATATAGTGTATAGGGTATGGTATAGGTGTATAGGTATGTGGTATAGGGTATAAGGTATAAGGTATGTGGTATAGGATATAGGAGGGTATATGGTATATGGTATATGGTATATGGTATATGGTATAGGTATAGTGTATAGGGTATATGGTATAGTGTATAGGGTATGTGGTATAAGGTATAAGGTATGTGAGTATAGGATATAGGTTATAGGGTATATTGTATAGGCATAGGGCATGTGGTATATGGTATAGTGTATAGTGTATGTGGTATAAGGTATAGTGGTATAGGGTATAGGATATAGGATATAGGTTATAGGGTATAGTGTAGGGTATAGGGTATATGGTATAGGTTATAGGATTTTGGCGTTGCATTAGTAATTTAGGCGTTACATTAGGATTTTGGCGTTGCATTAGACTCGTTACATTAGCTCTGGCGTTACATTAGATGTGTTACATTAGCTCTGGCGTTGCATTAGGTGCGTTACATTAGCTCTGGCGTTGCATTAGCCGTTACATTAGCTCTGGCGTTGCATTAGATGCGTTACATTAGCTCTGGCGTTGCATTAGATGCGTTACATTAGCTCGTGGCGTTACATTAGATGCATTAGATGCGTTACATTAGGTCAGAAATGTAGTAGTGCATTTTGAGAATAATTATATATAAGGACACGAAAGACGGAACGACAAACCATGTTGTTTACAAAATTCCCAAAATTGCTTATTATCGAACTCTCGGTTATAATCACATTGAATAGTTTTAATGTCACGTTCAAACTAAGTCCATATATAAGCTCAAAATGAAAGGAAAACGGAATACACATCCGATTTGTTAGCAATAGGAAACACTCACAAAAATTTGGAATAATCATCTAAAAATAAGACATAGTAACGATGTCCGGATGAACTCAAAACAGGAGAAATCCATAAATCACTATGAATAATATCAAAAGGCAATAAAGTCGTAGAATTTGAAAAAACAAAAGAAAGTCTAATGTGTTTGCCAAGAGAACAAGAATGACAAATATATGAATTATTTGATCTCCTACATTCTATCAATTTATTCTTTCTATAAGACTCCACGATTGGTGCGCTAGGATGGCCAAACCTCTCGTGCCATAAACTAGATGATAATGCAATAAAGGTTGAAGAAGAAACGGTCGAATTATTTGTGATTGGATAAAGGTCTCCATGTCACAGAAAAAACAAACGGATCAAATTCAACGGTGACCAAATTATCAGTTGTGAATTTACGAAAATAAACTAAATTCTTAACAATATTCGGAGCATGAAGATCTTTACGAAGGGATAAAGACGGAAAGGGGGGAGATAATCTAGTATGATCATAACCAATAATTAGAACACAAGATTTTGGGGGAAACTAGTTTCTGCATAAAATATAGAAAGTCCTGTTTTATAAACTGTTCCTAAATATTCGCTAACTACTTGCAAGTAGAAAAAAAGTAAACTTTTTATAATTTATGGAGAAACTAGTTTCTCCCAAAACTTGCTCTAATTAGAATAGAAGAGCCATTACCTACATTGATTCATTGTTTAGTGCTCAAATTGAAATAAGCCGTAAGAGTATTGATGAAAATACTTCATTTACAAACTGTATTTATAATTACAATCGAGAGAGCCCAAGTAAATTAGGTAACTAAGCTAACAAACTAATCTAGAGATACTCAATCCCTATCCCATATTACAATGATAACTATTCACAATATATATATACTAACAATAAGATATCTTCCTATTATAAAAGAAGATATATTCTAACACTTTCCCGCAATCAAAACTGGAGGAGAACGAACACCGAAATTGTCTCTAAAATCTTCAAACAATAAAAAAACTTTATGATATTTTTTTTAAATATAATCTTAGCTAGATAATACAGAGCATGACTTTATAAGATTATACAAAAAATACTATTTTAAAAGATATGAATTAATAAAAAAAAATTGTTGATAATATTAATTACTCATGAATGAGATAATTTTCATTTAATAACATTATGCAAATAAATGAGATAGTTATAACAACTCTTTTAATTTAATTCATGTTATTTATTAAAAGTTTGTTGGTTGTACGTTCAAACGTATTCAAACGTATGTGTGTTATACTAGTTACTATTAAAAATAGACAGAGTAACTTGTGAGTCAAAAGGAGTACGTAGTATATGATGTCAATTTGTACATTAATATAGACCAGGTAACTTGTGAGTCAAAAAAAGGAGTACGTAGTATATGATGTCAATTTGTACATGTAATGTGGGGGTCAAATGTGCAAAATAAATGGCATGAATACATGCATGGATCCACTTGTATAAACGCCTAGTCCTAAGTCAAAAACATACTGCGTAATGCTCCAACTATGAGTCTGTAACCTCGTGCTTTTGAACTGATTAAATTTTAGCCCTCTCTAATAGTATTGTTTATCTTAAAATGCAACTTTTTGCTGCAGTTATTTATCTTCACATCTCTGATAAAAATAATATAGTTTTAATTTTGATGGTCAAATCGAACTTTCATTAAAATCTTATAAAAAAATAATTAACTTATCGAAATCTAAGAAATGATATAAATAAACCATTTAAAATACAATAAATAATTATTTTTTTAATATTATCAGGAGAATTGAAATATTTTGGACAAAAATTTTGTTGTTGTTGACCGACAAATATTATCATCCCTCTTGAGTTTGACAGTTTGCATTTTATTTTATTTTGATTTAACGAAGTATGACATGCCATTTAAATTGGATTAGTTCAAAATGAAACGAAAGGAAATCATTTTTATCACTTTTATATGTATCATGTATCACATTGTGTATCATATATTACCCTTCGTCCCATTAGAAATTATACAGTTACTTTACACGCGTGGATTAAGGAAAAAAATAATGATATAAATGTTGTGAGTGTAAAAGTAAAATAGGAGAGAGAATGAGTGGAGGAAATAGTAAATTATAATGGTGTTGTGAGTATTAAAATAATGTAGGAGAGAGAATGAGTGGAGGGAATAGTAAAGATTCTTTGCCATTTTAGAAAGTGTATAATTTGTAGCGGGACGCCCAAAAAGGAAAGTGTGTAATTTGTAGCGGGACGAAGGGAGTATAATTTAACTGTTATAAGTTATTAGAATTGATATCACTATAACATCATCATTTATATATAAACATTGAATTAATTGTAGGGGAAATATAGGGTCTTGATCTTGATATAGAGGCCGGATATGTGATTGAATCGTGTATAATCCACTTTCCGAATAAAGTATTTCGACCCTTAATGCCTGGGTTACACAAAATCTTTATTGGGATAAGACAATCACGCAATTTGTTTTCTAGGCAAAGAGAACAAATCAAAACTTGAGAATTGTGTTGCTTTTGTTATTGTTGTATTACTTGTGTTTTTCATGTACGTACAACTGAGATCAATCCCTGTATATATACAGATGGAGAGGTATTAGTTAAAAGGTATAACCAAAAGACATGACTTTAGCCAAGAGATGTGTCTTTTCATTTAGAATTGGCTTTGTTCGGGAGAACTGTTCGGCCGAGTCGAGGACTCGCTCGGTAGAGCACACATGTCTTATGAAGTCTCAGCTGCTTAGTAGTGTCTTATGGCTAACGCGGCCGTGTTGTTCTTCTTGGCCAGAGCGAGCACAAGCCTCGGCCGAGCAAGACAGCTCCGAAACTTTGGCCAATTTGCTAAGCTGCGCTCGGCCGAGTCAAGGACTCTGCTCAGAGCACATCACAAAATGTGCTACCCTTTAACTTTTACTTCTTTATCGAGGTTGACTTCGTTTTAGCTCAAACGAGTGTGTACTCCACACTTTCTCTTACTCGTATCCGAGTCTAATACGAATCACATTGATCTCTTAGTAAATCACCATTACAAAAAAATAAGTTGATGATACTAAAATCACCAACATTAATTATGATATGCAATATGATAAATAAAAATATACGTATAATCTTGTACTCCCTCCGTTCCAATCTAAATGTCTCAACTTTTTATTTTGGGCGTTCCATTTAAAATGTCTCAACCCAAAAAAGAAAAGTTTTTTTTACTATTTCACCCACTCATTCTCTCTTCTATTTTACTTTTACACTCACAACATTTTCTCTCCTAACTATTCTTTTCACTCATTCTCTCTCCTATTTAATTTTTCATACTCACAATATTTAAATTTTTTCTCTTTCCTACCTCACTTTCCTTAATTTCCATATCAAACTCATTTTAGGACATTTATATTGGGACGGAGGGAGTATAATCTTGAGTCATGGTTATACATTCAAACGGCTATCTCTACTCTTGGGCAAATGGAACACAAAAATCTAGGGAGAAACGCGTTTCTCCATAAGTTATGGAGAAACGGGTCCCGACATGTCGCGCGACAATGAGCTAGATAGCCAGAAACCTATGAAAGTGATATCCAGAAACCTTCAAATGAATATCCAGAAACCTTCAAAATGTTTCTGGATATACATTTGAAGGTTCTGATATCCAAAACCTTCAATAGCAATTTCTGGATATGCCCTAACACATTTACGGATATGCACCTAACGGTTTTACGGATATGCACCTAACAGGTTTACGGATATACATTTCACATCTTTTCCTAGCTTTATCAAATACAAAGCACGGATATCAACCGCAAAGCTTACGGCTATCAAATGCAAAGCTTACGGATATCCAGGAAGCTTTTGGTCTTGGCCTTGAGTTTTTTTTAAGTTTATCGAATGTAAAGAACTACATTTATGAAAAGCAGCGTTTACTCCAGTAGTTATGGAGAAACGCGTTTCTCAGCAGACGCACTCCAAATGGAAAGACTAGAATAGAAAATGTCACGTCAAACATAGAGATGATATGGCAAAAATTGAATGGTCTGTTGCGGATTTTTCGATCGGGCGGCGAAATGGAAATAGTTAAGCGGCGCCTTTTTCAAATTCCCCCAAAACAAGGCCCAATCTCCTCCATAACAGAAAAGCAAAATACTCCCTCCTTTCCTGATTTTAGTGCCTAGTTTGATTTTTCACGAGAGAGTATTATATTGAAAGTGTTGTGAGTGTGAAAATAAAATAGGAGAGAGAATGAGTTGAGTGAATAGTAAATTATAATGGTGTTGTGAGTATTAAAATAATGTAGGAGAGAGAATGAGTGAAGGGAATAGTAAAGATTCATTTCCATTTTAGGAAATGTGCACGTAAATTTGGGACGCCCAAAATAAAAAGTGTACACGTAAATATGGGACAGAGGGAGTAGTGTTTTAACAGTATTTGACTGTTGACCCGATTTAGTCCTGAAAAGCCTCCCCATACACGTTCTGTTGTTATTTGCATGCCAGTATTATGGGATCTTTCCTACCTTCACTTCAAGCGCGTGATTTCAAGTGTCAGCCATGACCATTCCCAAGTACTTGCTAAAAATGGTTCGATTATTTGAAACTGCGTTTGGACTTTCGACTCTACTCTGTTACACAATGAGATATGTCATGCTATTTTGTAATTAATGGTCAACATTTATTAGACCCCATGTAGAACCAATCTCAACTTGTTAATCTCAAAATAAAAAAAATTGAGCAAGTGTGGGCTGTACAAAAGGGGAGGAGTACGATTAGTACTTTAGAATTTGGTCAAAATATATTTTTCAAACATACAAAATTTATGCCTTTCTTTAAAATTAATTTTTCAATTAAAAAGATTTTCTTAGTCAAATTAGAATTGTATCAATATTGATTATGTAATCTGAAACTAGATAAATATGTATATATTTATATATATTTTATTACCTAATTTATAGATTATATAGAGTTGTACATATATTATATTATGTTTCCTTAAAAGATAACAAACTTTAACAATAGATAACAATTTCTTTTTCTATTGGTTATCTCTTTATTGTGCAGTACTCTTGATATACTATATATATGCGGCTCTTCTAAGATCAAAAATATAGATTCTCACAGAGCAAAATACATAGAGAAATTTCAGAAATTTGTGAGAAGATTTTTCAAAATAGCTGTCTTTGGATGTGCGCGGAGATGTGTCTCACATTTCGACTCACATCTATTTTCGTGCAAAGTATTTGATTGTTAAGTTGTATTCCCACTTTAGTTTTGCTGCTTGTTCAGCATAGAAATTACTTTCTTAAGATCACAATCTTTGTTTTTAATATTTTCATATTTTCTAATTTCACTAGTTAGGTTTTTATTCTGTAAAACGGATATTTTAATAGTAAAATTCTTTTTAGGCATAAGCATTGTTTGCTGGGTCAGAACCAGTAAATATTTAAACCTTTGTGTTATTTTTATTACTTTTATTTCGCTGCATATTTTTAGATGTGTGGACAGTTTTGACTCACATCTGTAGGCTATTCTGTTGAAATCTGATTTTCTAGCTACACTAAACTTTCAATTGGTATCAGAGTCAACTCTCGACATTACTGAGTGTTGATCCAGAAAGTGTAGTAATAATGGAATGTCAAAATCATCAAAACAAACCTTCAGTTTTGGATGGTACTAATTATTCCTTTTGAAAATCTAAAATGCGTAACTAAATCAAATCAATTGATAAAAGAGCATGGATTAGTATCCTTGTTGCATGGCAACCACCCACGGTGGAAAAAAAAACCTGTATCAGGTAGTGTCGTAGTGGTGAGTCAATTTTTGAAAGAAAACCTTAGGCAAATTAGACCCTTTATGAACTTATTTCTGCTAATTACAACACTAATGTCATGGGTGCTATTTTCAGCCATTTTACTAGAAATATGTACAAGTTAATCACAAATAAAAGTGTGGCCAAAGAGGCATGGGATATTTTGCAAATGCAATATGAGGGTATATCTAGTGTCAAATCAACTAGACTTAGATTTTTAATGGATAAATTTGAAATCTTAAGAATGAAAGAGTCTAAAGATATTGTCTATCATGCTGCTAAAATTCATGAAATCTCCAATGAATGTACTAGTATAGGAGAGTCCATTTCAAATGTTAGATTAGTCAGTAAAATCTTAAGGACTTTGCCTTAAAGGTTTAATATCAAGGTTGTTTTCATTGAAGAAACTCATGACATCAACACTGTAGGTTTGGAAAAAATTGTTAGAGTCCTAACTATTTTTGAACTTAATCTTGAAGCTCAATCAAAGAACAAGGCAATAAGTATTGACCTTAAAAGTTCTGCAGCTATTCCAAAAGAAATAGCTTACCTTTTCTCTGAAATTGATGAGTCTAATCTTGAGGAAGATGATGTGGATGTAATCACCAAGAAATTCAATTTAATTCTGAATAACAAAAGGAGAAACAAGGTTCCTAGAAACGCCTCTCATGATTTAGAAAAACATGAAAATAATCCTGATGAGGGATTCAAAAAAGAAAAGTTTTGATAACAAGAAAATTCTTGAATCTATGCAATGTAGGGCATGTTGTGGGTATGATCAATTTACTAATGAGTGTGATAACACACTTAAGAAAAATGGAATGAGTTACACTGCTACTCTGAGTAATAGCGAGGATGATGAAGTATTTGATAACATCTCTGTGATTGAATCTTCATCTGTCTGTTTTAATGCCTACACTGTAGGTACAAATAAAGAAGTATTTTCTAAAGCTGATGATCTGGAGATGGATGTGGATACAGATGTGTACATATCTGAACTCACATCCGAGCAGACCTTCAATTGTTTCTCTATAAAAGGAGATTTCGATGATAAAGGTCGTGACATCTCATATGAAGAACTCTTTGAGACCTATAAGGGGCTGCATGTTGATTGGATGAAACGTATGGATAAAATTAAGGTAATGACGAAGGTAAACAAAGTTCTCATTGAAAAACTTTATGTATGTGAAAATGAGAATGTTAAGCTTTCAAAAGAAAATGACAATCAAAATAATTCAATTGCTAAGCTTGAGGTTCTAGTAACTAAGAAAGAAGTAGAACTTGAAAAGGTTAAAACTGATTTTGAAAAAACTGAGAGAACCCTAACCAAGTTGAATAATGGAAAAATGAAAATTGATAAAGCTTTGTCTATTGGTAATACTGGAAAATCAGGTCTAGGTTTTGGAAATTCCAAATTTGTTAAAGAGGGTGGTAAGGTTTCAAAATCTGAAAAGAAACCAATTTTGAGTCATAAAAACTTAGGATAAGGCATTACATCTGTCATTATTGCCTTGATAATGGACATATTCGCCCTTTTTGTTTCAATATGAAAGTTGATAAGAATGGAGTCTCCAAACTCCCAGACTCCAGTACTCCTCCAGCCTCCCTTTAGGCTTCTAGTCTCCGAGACTCTACTCTATCATCCAAGCTTCAAGCCGATCTTACGAGCTCCGGCCATAAATATATACTTAAGCTAGACTCGACTAAAAATTATACTCCTCGCTCCGGCCATGAATAATTATCACTAGGAGTAAGGGGCAAATGATGAACCCTGACTTTTTGATATATTTATACATACACTTATACACAGTATAATACACAAATGTACCACATATATACTTATATCAAATACTTACGGTGGGACCCCCTAAAATGTCACCGACACATTTACTCCTCCTATATATATAACCCTCCTCCACTTGGTGAAAGGTATTTCTACAATTCTCTCTCTTTACAGTACACTCTCTAGAGATTATCTCCATACAATTACTCTTATACGCATACTGATTTTTACACCCGAGGGTTATAGCGGGGCAACCCCCACCGTGCTATTTTGCAGATATTAGCTAAGATTCGATGCTATTTCCTCTAACTTTATCACCCATATACGAACCGATTTTTTTGCCGTCATCAGAAGAAGTTAATGTTTGATCAAGGCTCGTGATTGTGTTGATCAACCGTAAACCCTAAAAAAGCGGATGGAACATACCGTAATACATAAGGGATAAGTGAAAGTTTGTTGTCACAAAAATTGCGTGAAGACAATTTCTATTTTTTACTTGGATGTTCCATGGTACCGAATAAGCAGTAAGAACACACATAATGGTCACCCTTTCCTACCTAAATCTACTAATTCAATTTGAAAAATTCGTTCAAAATAGAAAGAAAGATTAATGCATACTTCTCCCGCATTTCTGAAATAGTCTTCTCTTATTTTCCTCTTTACATAACATAGTAAATTTCATTTTTTTTAAAAGCATTCTCTCAAAATAAATATGATTTTTTAAATAAAAATAATATCAATACACTTTTATTGCTTCAAACAATGTAAAAATGCTTCAAAAAACAACGTAAAAATAAAAACATGATGTTGCCAGGAACTTCCTCAAACAGCAACACAACCGTTGTAGTCAATCGGGGATATCTGTGGCTCCTTCTTCACGCCTGCACACAATCAAACGTCAACTAAACCGGGGGCGGCTCCGGCGTAAGCCCCTCCGGCGTGAGGATAAGTGTTTGCTTGAGAGAGGGGAAAAAACAACAGTAGGAAAGGTGTTTGTGTGTGTAAAATGAACGTACCTCTGGAATGAAGCCTTTCTCTCATATTTATACCCCTTCCCTCGTGCCTTGCATGTGACCTCCTCATGTTCCATGCCTCCTTATACGTGTCACCATTCCATTGGTCCTTTATAAAAGCAAACTCTTAACACGTGATCACCGATCCCAATGCATAAGCGTTTAATGGGTCCCACTTCATAGATATTTATATGCCGCCTCTGGTGAATAACATCAATTGGGATCCATCTCTCGCCGGATAAGGTTAACTATGGCTCGTATCGCCTTACCATAATATCTCGCCTTTCATCTTTATCGCTATCTCGCCAGCTTGCCTCATAATGTCTCGCTATTACTGCCTTGATCCTCCGCCATCTCACTAACTCTACCGGGTTACTTCCTATCTCGCTTTCTTATGATCCTCCTTGGGCCACCTTTACTTTTGTCTTCTTCTTGGGTTTTATCTCACCTTGGGCCTACTTTCTACTCTCTCGCCATTGGACTTGGATCAGGCCCAACCATTATTATTAGGCAGCATCAGAAGCCCCTAAGTTTATGGCGAGATTCATTTATGGTCTCGCCAAAAACTTGACGTTCATTTCTTCGCCATCTTGCGACGTACAATTCCTTCTCCAAGAAGCTTGAAAGTTGATAATCTCTGTTCATACACGTGTCCCTTTCCTGGTGATCTCCTAAAATTTTAATGCGCCGTCATTTGGGAATCGTGCCAAATTGTTGAGGGGGAAATTTAAAATTTTTACCCCAAACGTCACATCAATCAGTTCCATAAAACCCTCTCTCATATAAATACCCAAATTACTTCCCATATCTCTCTTCTTACTCTTCTTCATTCTTGCTCAAAATCTCCCCAATTCCGGCGAACCCTAACTTTGATTCCAACGATTCTTCCTCAATTTTCCACCGTTCTTTCGTGGTTTTGACCATAAAATTGTTTCCCAAACACCATTTTGTTCAATATTTGTTACTTGAAATCACTTTTGGAGCCCTTTTCCCTTGATTTCTCAAAGTTCCGTTCAGTTTTCTCCGGTGTTTCTTCATCTTCTCCGACCGACCTTCGTATTTACCAGGTAACACTTCTCAAACCCTTCGTATTCTCTAAACCCTTAGTTTTTGATTTTCATTTTTCTCCCAATTACTTGAATCTTGTTATTCCTTTTGCCCCTTAAAATTTTTCCCAAACTACCCTTCATGGCTAGGTATAAAAATTGTGCTAGGCGGGTTAGGTATGGTATATGCCAGGTTTCAGGCGGCTTATATAGACGCCTGCGAACCACTTGGGCGAGATTGCCCAAGGCCGACATAATCAGGCTACTTGTTGAGAATTGGGTGGATCCTTCGATAATCGACTCTCTCGAAATCCAAGGCCGCTTCTTTCTTTCACCTTCAGCCCCTATGTCCCGTATTTTTACTTCCCACACAGAATTAGTACGATTTATCAAAGACAAGTATGAACCCAATTTAAGCGACTCATCTGAATCCCATTGTGTCGCTGATCCTTTTTCCAAACGTAGGATGCATTATAAATCAGTCCTTTCTTCTTCTTCTTCCAGTGATTCCCGCGAGATGACTGATCAAGCGGCTTCTTCTCCCGCGGCGACTTCCAGCAACCCCTCTTCCACCAGGGTTCAAAATCTCAACTTGACTGAAGGTACCATCTTCACCAATCCCGCCCATGCTGAGGCGGGATCTTCACTTGCACCAGACAAAAGCTCCCTCATCCCCAACCCCATTACAGATTGGCACAGACTTTACCATATAGATAGTTCAATTTATCAAATTTCTGACTATCAAGGAGATACATCTCTCGCCCATCTAAGAGAAATGCGGGATGGGATAGTAGTCTTCCCTTCCCAACTTAAAGCAGGACTTAGAATTCCTCTAGACCCCTTCCTTTGTGAAATCTTATTTAAAGCCCAAGCCCTGATCACAGAAATTCATCCCAATGCTCTTAGAATTATTACCGCCTTCATTGCCATTTGTAGCTCCCTACGCAAAGACCCCTCTATTACTTCCTTACTCACTTTATTCAAAGGCTACAAACAGACCAACAAACTTGAAGATGAGGTAGTAGAAACCCGCCTTTCCCTCCAATACCAGAGAGGTCCCAAGGTCCTTACTCCCCTTCCTACAAAAGTTCATGACTGGATGGATGACCCACTCTTTATTGTTTCTCGCGTGGGGTGGTCTCATCCCGCCGATCTTTACCCTATAAACCCTCAAATTGAATCCAAAGATGCGTCCGTCGTTGGTGATAGTGCCCTTATTGCCGCCATTCGTGCTTTAGTTGCCCTCCCTGAAAATTCTCCTGCCGACACACCTCAACCTCTCATATCTTGGAGAGGCATTTTGCGAAATAGAGGATTACTCAATCAAGTGGGAATTGCTGACAACTTACCTCGTGTCCAACCGCGAGTTCCCATAAGCCACGTTTACTTTGACGGATGGGAGCGACACACAGAAAACAAGTATGCCTATGAATGCCAGTCATGCAAGGGTACTCGTAACTGTTCCGCCATGAATACTGTTCTTTGTATGTATCTTCTTTAACTTTGCTCTTTTTCAACTTTGATTTATATTGGCATTTTTCTAACTCTTAACTTCCTTTTTCTTTGTTTCCAGATCATCGAGCGAAATCAATGGAAAGTCGCCAAGCCGCCAACCTGGAGACCGACAACAGACGGAAAAGACTTGCAAGTGCTCGCGACACTGCTCTTGCCGCTCTTCCTGATAACCTTCCATTGCCCATATCCCGCGACGGTAAAGATACAGAAGAGATAGCCTTGGAGAAATCACAAAGCTCATCCAAGGCCCGAGCCAAGCCCACTAATCCAGACACTCGCTCAAAGCGACAAAAACGAATTGCTTCCATTTCCACAAAAGTCACGCCAGCTCCTGAAGAGATTATCCCGCCCAATCCTGTAACCGTTTCAGCTCCTTCATCAAATGAAGCTAATCTCCCGCCAGTATCTATCCCAACAACTACTGATAGCAATGTCGCACCAAATGTCCTTCCTCCAACCACTGTCGCCCCAGCAACCGAAAATATTGAGATCCTTCCTTCTGACCCTGTTCCATCCAATTCTCCCGCTTTGGAGGCTAATCTTGTTGAGCCCAACCAATCTGAAATTCCTCCTACTCGCGACATGGAAATATGCGACCTAACAAATATTTCCAGTTCTCCTCCCACTCCTCGCGACCCAAATACTTCAACTGCTCTTCCTCCTCCCAGCTGGCTTCAAGAAATTTTTTCTAAGCCCCTTGACTTTGAAGGGCTTTATGAACTCAGCAAAGAAGTCGCCAAAGTTCCCCGCATGAAGGGACTGATCGAAGAAACTCACAGTGCGGAAGAGTGCATGTTGGGTAGCTCAGCCTTGATTAGAGCTAGTGATCAACTCCAAATTCAGCGTGTCGCCCAAATGGACCCCAACCATGCCGCCTGTCAAGCTGGGCTTTACTTTTCATTGGTACATCGTTCTTTCTTTCCTTGATTAATCTTAAATTTATTTTTTGTTACCTTTTTTAATTTTCAATTGTTACCTTTTCCCAGCTAGGAGCTTCCATCATGGGTATCAGCGAGAAAAATACACGTCTTGATAATGAGTCTGCGAACTTGAAAGCCACTAACAAAATTCTGAGGCGCGACAAGGATACCCTTAAGGGTAGAGTTACACGGCGGGATGCTACAATCAACAACTTGGAAGGAGAGCGAGACAAGTTGAAGACTGACTTGACCACTTCCCAGAATCAACTTGATCGTACCCTTACCGATCTCAATGCCGCTAAAGCTGACCTCGCCACTGCTACCACTGAACTTAATTCTGCCAAAGAGAAAACCGCCAAACTTGCTAGCGAGAATGAGACTTTGAAGAAGACTCATGCCGCCGACATTCAATCATTTCAAGGCGAGATTGCTAAGCTGAAGGAAGAGCTGGCAGGGAAGGTCGCAGAAATTACTTCTCTCAACGCAGATGTAGCCAAATTAAAAGACGACATTGTTGATATTGGCGATCAAACTTCTTTGCAAGTCATGCGAGCTGCAGCAGCTGACGCCCATGATATCCCTGCCATTACCATTGAAAGGCTTGCCCATTGGGGTTCAGAGCCAATCTTTAGCGAGAAATGTCGCCGCGGCCATCCTTTGGTTCCTTACTCTCCCGGGAACTTATTGATCTTGCTGAAGAAGACGCATTGTTGGGTAAGTCGCCCTGGAATCCCCCTTCTGCCCGAGATCCAAATGCCGTTGCTCTGTGGGGCGATTTACTTGAACAAAAGCATAAACTCCTGGATGATGCCAAAGCTCTAGCCCTTGCGACTTCCAGCTCTGCTCAACAACCCGCACCAACTGACGATCCAGATGCCTCCACTTGATTTTACTTTTTAATACTTAGCTTCTTTTGACCAACTCTTGTGATTTGCCTTGGTGGCTGAAACAATTTGCTTTCTTTATTTGGGTCTGCGTGCCTTTTGAACAATGTATATTCGCGGCCTTCGTGCTTGCCCCTTCTTTTTATGCCTTACTTGCTTGTTTCATCATTTATATCTCGCCCTTATTACTTTGTTTTGATAATTCATCAAAATTCTCCTTTTTCCATGACAGGTACACCATATACATATACTCCCATCGAAAAAGTGAAGTCGTCTTTAGGCGACTTTACTTACAATGCATATTATGCGACTCATATTGTCGCTGATCTTCGCTCTATTTTGGTCTTTCCTTGCTTCTTACTTAGAATAATTTCCTTCTTTTTGCCTCATATCTTTCCTTGAAACCCTTCTTTTTCTGTCATTCAGGCGAGATAGACATCTCTTCTTTATAGCAACTTATTTTTATGCCATTAAGGCGAGATGGGACTCTTTCTTTTTTATAGTCCGGAGACTTTCATTTTTATAGTCCGTAGACTTTTCCTTTTTATAGTCCTTAGACTGACTCGCATTTTTATAGTTCTTAGACTGACTCGCATCTTTTATAGTCCGTAGACTAACTCGCATCTTTTATAGTCCGTAGACTGACTCGCATCTTTTATAGTCCGTAGACTGACTCGCATCTTTTATAGTCCGTAGACTTTCTTTCACATAATATTTTGCGACTTACCTTTCTTTCCTCTTTTCTTCATCCACTTGTTTCCATAATTCATCAAATATTGTTTTGATAATTCATCAAAAACTCTTTACCTTCTTACCTTTGGCGAGATACCACCATACACATATACTCCCATCGAAAAAGTGAAGTTGTCTTTAGGCAACTTTACTCTAAGCGACTTACTTACTATGTTATTGTCGACTAATCACATATTATTATGACATAAGATTTAATCCATACAAGATAAATATGAGTAATAAAATTTCATACTTTCATTATATTCACAACATATTCAACACATATTAAAAACATATATATCTTCCAACACATATTCAAAACATATATATCTTCTATTCAAGGTACTTTTGTTTCATTCAAAGTGATAAGACATATATGACTTTCATTCATGATTGAAAAATCCATAGATTCAACCAAATTGCTATGAAAAGACTTTAATAAGAATAATTTCAAATAGACAAATTACCCTTGTTCTTTCAATGATAATACCTCTTTAGATGATCTACACTCCATGCATTTGGGACCTCTTTGCCGCCTTCTTCATTCAAATGATAAGTCCCCTCTCGCACAATCTTGACAATCTGAAAGGGTCCTTCCCATTTTGGGTCTAGCTTGGCAAATCCCGCTGTTGCTCCTTTCACTTCGCGACTTCTTAACACCCAATCCCCCACACTGAATGATCTCTTATTAACCCGTTTGTCGTGCTGCGCCTTCATCCTCTGCTTATAATTGATCATTCTCATTCTCGCCCTCAGCCTCTTTTCATCACTCAGATCCAACTCGCAGCATCTTCTGTCGCCGTTCATCACCTCATCATAATAAGTCACCCTATGGGTCGGCAAACCCATCTCCGCGGGGGCCATTGCTTCTGAACCATAAGTCAATGCGAAAGCTGTCTCGCCGGTCGATCCCTTCACCGTTGTTCTGACATACCACAAGGCCGTAGACAATTCCTCCAACCAAGTCCCTCCTCTTTTTTCTAGGTTCTTGCACAAAATCTCCAAGACTTGTTTGTTGGCGGCTTCTACTTGTCCATTACACTGCGGCCTATAGACTGCGGACTGCCAATGTTTGATATTCAAATTCTCGCAAAAACCATGAAACTTCTTCCTGAATTGCGGCCCGTGATCAGAAATGATTGCTCGCTGCATTCCATGGCGACACGGGATTTCTTCTGTTACAAATCTGATAATTTGGTCTTCAGTGGTAGAAGTTAATGCTCTTGCCTCTGTCCATTTAGTAAAATAATCAACAGCTACCACCACCATCTGAGCTCCTCCTTTGGCCTTGGGGAAAGGTCCTATAAGGTCTATCCCCCACATATCAAAAGGCCAAGCCGCTATAATTGGTGTCTGTTCAGTCGCAGGCTGCCTAGGAATATTTGCATGTCGGCGCACCGATCGCATCTCCTCACATATTCTTCCGCATCTTTCTTCAATGTTGGCCAGTAATACCCATGAAACATGATTTTATTGGCCAAAGTTCTTGCTCCTGGATGGCCACCACAAACGCCCTCATGCACTTCAAATAAAACATTATCAACTTTGCCCGGCTCCACACATCTCATCAAAGGTCGCGAGAAAGACTTGCGATACAAAATCCCATCCTGCACCGTAAATCTTGGTGACATTTTCTTAACAATCCTCGCCCTGTCTTCTTCTTTGGGCAACTCTTCTCTTTCCAGATAATCCTTCATCTCGCTAACCCAGTCTTTTTCACCTACTTCGACTTCCATTATCAGCGGCCTATCATACGTCGGCTCTTCAACAAACTCCACTACAATCTTTTTGGGCAATTCTTCAATTTTGTCGCAGGCAGCCTTGCTCAGCATGTCAGCCCTTTCGTTTTTCTCTCTGTCGATCTGCACTAATTCCCAATAACCAAAGCTTTGCAAAATCTGCCTTATCGTTTCACAATATTTAGCCAAAGTTGTATTCACCACTCCATATCTACCTTTTACTTGGTTGACAATTAATTGAGAATCAGAATGGGCGACTATATGCTTTACTCCAATATCTCGGCATAGTTCCAATCCCGCAATTAACGCCTCATACTCTGCCTGATTGTTTGTCATGTTGAACTTGAACCTCAAGGCTTTCTCGTATATGCAATCCTTCCCTGGTGAACTCAACGAGATTCCTGCTCCTCCTTTGTCTTTGGCGGAAGATCCATCAACATATAATTCCCAACAACCCGCAGGCCTTTCTCGCTCTTCCTCAGCTTCGGGATCCTGCGAGCTAGCCTTCCTCTTCTTGGCTCCCTGAGTCTCTATCTCCTCCCTTTCATAAGTAAATGAGGTCTCGAGTATAAAGTCCGCCAACGCCTGAGCCTTAATGGATTTTCTCGCCTCATATTGAATATCAAATTCCGTCAATTCAATCGACCATTTGAGGAGCCTTCCCGCTGAATCAGGCTGTTGCAAAATCTTCCGCAAAGGTGCATTGGTCAAAACAGTAACAGGATGAGATAAGAAATAGGCCCTCAATTTCCGCGTCACGATCACCAGAGCATAAGCCAACTTTTCCGCGTTAAAATATCTCGCCTCTACTTCGCTTAACGCCTTTGAAACATAATACACCGGCTTTTGTATGCCGCCATCTTCCTTTATCAGTACCGCCGCAACTGCTAGATAAGAAGCCGCCAGATAAACATATAAATGGTCTCCTTCCTCCGGGCTACATAAGATTGGCGGCTTTCCCAAATACTCCTTTATCTTATGAAACGCTTCTTCACACTTTTCATTCCAAGAAAATTTCTGATCCCCTTTTAACACCTTGAAGAATGGCAAACATTTTTCGGCCGAGCGCGACACAAACCGCCCCAAAGCTATCACCATACCATTCAACCTTTGAATCTCTTGGATTGTTCTAGGCGACTTCATATCTATTAAAGCTTGGATCTTCTCCGGATTTGCCTCTATACCGCGGCGATTTACCAAAAATCCCAAGAACTTTCCCACCGTTACTCCAAAGGTACATTTACTTGGATTGAGCTTCATGAAATTTTTCCTCAAATTCTCAAAGGTCTCAGCCAGATCCACCAAATGATCCTCCCCCTTGGTTTTGATTACCATATCATCAATGTAAGCTTCGACATTCCTTCCAATTTGCGACTTAAATACCTTATTGACCATTCTTTGGTACGTCGCCCCAGCATTCTTCAAACGAAAAGGCATCATTCTATAACAAAAATTACCAAGGGGAGTTCTGAACGCTGTTTTGGCCTTGTCCTCTTCAAGCATCTTAATTTGGTGATATCCTGAATAAGCATCAATGAAACTAAACACTTTATGTCCCGTAATGGAGTCCACCAATCTATCTATCTTTGGCAAAGGATAACAATCCTTGGGGCATGCCGTATTCAAATCTGTAAAATCTATGCACATCCTCCACTTCTTATTTGCCTTCAACACCATGACTGGGCAAGCTAGCCAAACTAGATAAGTGATTTCTTCAATGATTCCCGCCTTTAATAACTTCTCAACCTCTCCGATCACCGCCTTCTCCTTTTCCGCCGATAAATATCTCACCTTCTGCTTAAAAGGCTCTACATTTGGATCGGCATTCAGACAGTGTAAGGCGACCTTCTCATCAATTCCGCACATATCCTCAGGTCTCCAAGCAAATACATCAATGTTATCCCACAAAAAAATCAATCAACATATCTCGCTCATCCTCTTTCAACTGTTTCCCAATTTTAACTTTCTGCTCTGGGTATTCGCCATTAACAATTACTTCCTCTAATTCTTCTGCCGCCTGAATATCCGGCTCATCCCGCATTTGCAATGTATCTACCTCTATTACGGCTGCCTTTCTCTTCTCGACACATCTCTTTACCCTTTTGTCGCTGCTTTCCCCCTTATCTCTCCCGACAAGCGACACACCTTCAGGGGTTTCCACTACAATTTCTTCATCACATTCTTCACTATCAGAATCCACTACCTCCTCAATAAGTGGTTCCTTCATCTTGACAAATTCTGTGGATCTCGACCAGGCCATCTCGGCTTGCATCACCAGCAACGCCATCAAATTACTTTCTGATTTCTCCTGCACCATTTCTGTCTCTATATCTCGCTCCTCATTTCTTTCCTGCACAACTTCATCTTCGGCCTTTTCTTCAATAACAATGATCGCCGACTTATTTTTCATGCTTTCAGTTTCCTCCCAACTCTCACATCCTCCTAAGTCGGTGATCATGTTTATTCTTGCATCCCGCACTGTCAAGGCTGTAGAAAGTGAACTTGTGCTAGCTCTTGCCGCCATTTGCATCTCAATCTTCTTTTGAATCACCTCCTTAACTTCACTCTTCAAGCAAGCAATCCCTTTTGACGTAGGGAATTTGACTCGCTGATGCGGGATAGAAACCACCATTTCAAAAGATTGCATAAAGGGAATACCTACAATAGCGTTGTATGGAAACACCAAATCAATAACCATAAATTCCACGGTGCGAGTTCTCACCTTCTCGTCTTCTCCTATTTCCACCTCCAAAGAAATTGTCCCCTTGACTCGCACCGTATGATTTGTAAACCCTTCTAAAAATCCTTTATAAGGCACCAGATTAGCCTCTGTATATCGCATCTTCTTGAACGCGTCATAATAAAGGATGTTGCGACTAGCTCCTGAATCCACCAATACCCGATGCAAAATACTGTTCCCCGGAGCAATAGAAATTACAATTGGTTGGCACCCATGACTTGGAGTTAAAGCCAATTCTCGTCTTGAAAAACTGATCATCCTTTCTTCACTTGGTGGATAAGCGGGAATATGGCAAGTATGGGATAGCGACATTATCTGGTTACTCAAACAAGTTATACTTGCCGGCTCGTGAATCACCATAATTTCGTTCCTGTTGCCGTTTCCTCCTTGAGCCGCCACATTCTGCTCTTGCCACACATACTCCTGTAGCTCGCCTCTTTCAACCTTTCCTTGAATTACTTTCTTCAGGTTATAACAATTGTCCGTATCATGCCCCCTATCCCGATGATAATTACAGTATTGGTTCATATTAATCCTTCCTAGATCATTCATTTCAAAAGCTGGCGGCAACTCAACAGCCCGCAAAATTTCACTTGGTGTAGCAGTCAACCTTGTAAATCTCACTATCCTCCTTACCCCACGACCTCCATTGCGACCTCCATTGCGACCTCCACCTCTGCCGCCAGCTGGATTCCCTCTACCTCCTCCTTGAGCTGCATTTCCTTCCTTCACATATTCAATCCTGTCCTTAACACTTTTCTTTCCAGTGTTAGAAGTTCCTTCATCAATATCCTCACCACCACAATACGCCTTGACTCGCTCATGCAACTCGCTCAAAGTCGCAGGTAGCCTCATCCTTAACTCCCTCTTGAAAGATTCAGACAGCAAGCCCGACATATACATCATTATGACATATTTGGGATCAATCTCAGAAATTTGATTGGCAATTAGCAAAAATCTGTTGGTATAAGTGACAAGGCCTTCTCCCGCCTTCTTCTTAATTCCAATCAACTCCTGTAGCACTACTGGTTGAGCTCCCACTGCTCCAAACCTTGCCAAAAACTTTCTCTTGAAGTCTTGATACCCCAATATAGAGTTAACAGGCAGCTGCACAAACCAATCCAAAGCTTGAAGTTCTAAGGTGCTAGCAAAGGTCTTACATAGCAAAGCATCATCCTTAGTCAATATCACCATTGTGACTTCAAATCCCGCCACATGAGTTCTGGCGGTAGTTACTCCTGCATACTTGGATAAAGCGGGCAAACGAAAATCTGGGGCGGGCTCGGCCTCCTGGATATACTTAGCAAATGGAGCGACAAAAGAATCCTTCTCACTATCAATTATACCACCTCTTTCCAACTCTGCCAATCTTCTTGCCATCTCGGCCATCTGCTTCTTTAGCCCATCCTCCTCTCCAAAGCGGCTCACTCCTACACCTTTTCCCTTCTCTATCGGCTTAGGTTTCTCGCCATCTTTAGAACTTCTTAACTCTTTCTCGCCATATTCTGCTTCGTTCGACGCAGTATCATCATCCTCCTCTTCACAATAAAGAGACGACACTTGTGAGGTGTGTGGCCAATGATATACCTTGATCTTTCGCCCATTCTCCATGTATTCTCCTGCCTTCCGCTTTTGTGACCCTTCTATTCTCGCCTCCGTTTCCTTAGGCTTCTCAGGCTCCATCTCCTTTTCCCGCTCATCATTCACCACGATTACTTCTTTGTTTGATCCCTTGTTTCCTTCTACTGTCGCCGTTAACAAACCCTGCGGGATTGGGGTAGGCTTCTTCTTCAGTGTCCTTAGTCGCTTGTTATTTTCAATCAACTGCAAAATCAAATTATTGTGGATCCTCAAACTTTCCTCCTCATTCTCTACTTCCTCCTCTGGTGGTGGCGGCATTACATTTCTCTCTCTGTCATCACCAGTATCTCGCTCTATCTCCTCCGGAATCATTTGCTGCGAGGAAGAAGTATCTCTCGCTCCGCCCATTCCTATACTCCCAAACCCAGACATAGGTGTAATAAGGTTCCTTCCAGGTTTTACGGCAGCTATACTCTTCTCAGGTGTTGACATTCCTTCCACCTACGTAATCAAACTGATGAACTTCAACTTTGAAAATCTGCAAATCTTATGAAGATTTGAAGATCTAGCCCAGAAACTAAGAAATAAGAAATAACAACCCAGCACCAAAACTTTCAACACCAACAAAATACTTTCCAAAACCTTAACAATTGCTTCAACACCACACTATCACCAAAAACACCAAGATCCAAACTAACCAAAATCAAATGAACTTTCAAAATCCAAAACCAGCAACAAATTCCAAATCTCACATTCAAACCCAACTTCAAACAAATCTTAACAAACAACTTCCACTCCTCCTCAACTCACGCAAGCACTTTAGAAATCAGAAATTAACACTCAACCAATCAAACGGTATCAAAATCTCCAACTATTTCAACCCACAAAATCTTACAAACAACAATCAATTTTCACAACAATAAGAATGAATCTCAACTTATCAATTGTGAAAAACAACAAAATCAACCAAAAATTCAACACACCCAATAAATCCTTCTCAACACGAACCAAATTTCCAGATCTCCAAACAGCATTCAACAGGTATCAATCTACCGCCGGCAAAACTTCAACCCTTGAAGAGAATCGGTCCCGGCAACGGAACCAATTGATGTTGCCAGGAACTTCCTCAAACAGCAACACAACCGTTGTAGTCAATCGGGGATATCTCTGGCTCCTTCTTCACGCCTGCACACAATCAAACGTCAACTAAACCGGGGGCGGCTCCGGCGTAAGCCCCTCCGGCGTGAGGATAAGTGTTTGCTTGAGAGAGGGGAAAAAACAACAGTAGGAAAGGTGTTTGTGTGTGTAAAATGAACGTACCTCTGGAATGAAGCCTTTCTCTCATATTTATACCCCTTCCCTCGTGCCTTGCATGTGACCTCCTCATGTTCCATGCCTCCTTATACGTGTCACCATTCCATTGGTCCTTTATAAAAGCAAACTCTTAACACGTGATCACCGATCCCAATGCATAACCGTTTAATGGGTCCCACTTCATAGATATTTATATGCCGCCTCTGGTGAATAACATCAATTGGGATCCATCTCTCGCCGGATAAGGTTAACTATGGCTCGTATCGCCTTACCATAATATCTCGCCTTTCATCTTTATCGCTATCTCGCCAGCTTGCCTCATAATGTCTCGCTATTACTGCCTTGATCCTCCGCCATCTCACTAACTCTACCGGGTTACTTCCTATCTCGCTTTCTTATGATCCTCCTTGGGCCACCTTTACTTTTGTCTTCTTCTTGGGTTTTATCTCACCTTGGGCCTACTTTCTACTCTCTCGCCATTGGACTTGGATCAGGCCCAACCATTATTATTAGGCAGCATCAGTTTGGCGCGGTGGGAAGGCTTGCGTTAGGTGGGCTTGATCGCTCATTCACGAAGGCTTCTACCGGACGTACCGACGGGCTATGATCCAAACCTTTGCTCCAGGGTGAGTTGGCTCGTCGCTTGGATGGGCTTGGTCGCTCAATGGCGACGTCCGCCATCCGTTGTTAGACGGGCCATAACCCAGATCTTGATCTGACCCTTCGTAATTGGTCCTTTGATGGGCCTGCTGGGCCCCTAGCTCGTGGCAAAGGGTTGGGCTCGGCCCATCACAGAATATTCCGTTCAATATCAATACACTTTTATTGCTTCAAACAATGTAAAAATGCTTCAAAAAACAACGTAAAAATAAAAACATTTCCTTTAAAATATTGAATTTATTATGGGATAATGAGTATTTACCCATTCAATTATTTTTTACTCTTTTCCGTCCCCTACTTTATTTATTTCAAAATAAAATAAACGATCGAAATTTCTTTAATTTTAGTCATAGTAAAAAAAGAATGTATTTTTTCAATTTTACTTTCGATTAAGAATAAATGGGAAAAAAATCCGCCGTTCGTTTTGGAAAAAATTGTACAATACTAATTCTGTCTGCCTTCAATGCACCAATTTCTGACTATCGTGATCTTCACGCACTCAATAAGAGCGTATAAAAAATGATAACCAAAAGTCTCGCCGCCTGCTTCATGAGAATGACATCGTCAACGAACTATTACCCACCCTATATATAAGGTGAACGTAGTAACGCTTTCCAGAATTATATCGAGGTTCGATCAAAAAATAAATAAATAAATATATTGACGTTGAATATTTCTCTCACTGAATACCCTAACCGGATAACATCAATCGACGTCGGGATTATGCGGTGCGCGGTGGCCGTAGGGAACTCACTGATGTTCATGTCGTCCCCCAGGGTTTCGCCGATGTTTTCACGTAAGCCTACATTATCACAATCTTCTCCGTCTTCTTCGTCGACGGCGAATTCATGTCCGGCATTGACGATTAAGCTTCAGAAGCAGATGAGTGGATTTACTAGTGATTTTATCAAGGAAGGACAGATTTGTTCTATCACGCCGTCGTTGGCATCGCCGCCCGTAGCTTTGAAAAGGAAGAGGCCGGCGATGATTAACATTCCAAATGCGGCTCTGAGTTTTTTTGAGACACCGGTGGATTTGAGGAGAGCAGACGAGGTGGCGGAAGTTGATGAGGAAGGGGAGGCGTATTCCGTTTACTGTAAGCGCGGGAAAAGAGCTGTCATGGAAGATCGATTCTCTGCCGTTGTTGATATGGAAGGCAATTCGAAACAGGTATTTTCGATTCAGAGTTTTTGTATATTGAAATGCAACCGCCAATTATTGAAGCATTTTGATTAATCAGAACTCAATTTGATCGGTACCTTAAGAACTTGTAATTAAGGTCTTTGGATTGTTAATTGGTTTTTTGACAGAAGAAGAATATTCACAAAATCAATTTGAGCAAACTAGACAATAGGCATGATTAAGATCGATACAACATTGATTGGATGAATTAAAGTATGGACTGTTTGAAATCGTCACATTTCGGTACTCATATGCTTACTTTATTTTTTTTATAGGCGTTCTTTGGTGTGTTTGATGGACATGGAGGGGTAAATGCTGCTGAGTTTTCAGCAAAGAACTTAAATAGGAACATAATGCGGGAAGTAATGAATAGATGTGATGAGGAAATCGGAGATGCTGTGAAAGAAGGGTATCTTACCACAGATACCGAGTTTCTAGAGCAAGATGTTGGTGGTGGGACTTGTTGTGTTACAGCATTGATTCGTAATGGCAGACTTGTAGTCTCCAATGCTGGTGACTGTCGTGCTGTTATGAGCCGAGGTGGAGTTGCAGAAGCCCTTACAATTGATCATAAACCTTCAAGAAAAGATGAAAAAGAAAGAGTTGAAAGCCTGGTAAGAGACATTCCATATTGCTTCTTAATTACAATACAAACTCCCTTCGTTCCTAAATTAATGCCTAGTTTTCATATTGTAAGATTTAATGTCAAAGATGCATAAATAATCTTGTTATTTACTTTCTAAACTTTTAGTTGTGCTAGTATATGATGAATAGTGAGAAAAGAAATGGTAAAAAATATTTAGGGATAATATTTTACTCCCTCCGTCCCAAAATGAATGTCTAAAAAAATTCAAATTTGATCTTGATCAAGACATTTATATTGGGACGGAGGCAATATATTATATTTTATATTTTTGTGAAAAAAGACATTCATACTGGGACAAAATGGACATTAATTTAGGGACAAAGGGAGTAGTATAATATCAAAAGAAAAAAAAAATGTAGTGGAAATTTATTGATGATTGTTTAACTTTTGCTTAATAATGTTCTTGATTTTTATTGTTCAGGGTGGCTATGTAGATTGTGGTCGGGGCGTTTGGAGAATACAGGGAAGTCTTGCTGTATCAAGAGGAATTGGAGACAAACATTATAAACAATGGGTGACTGCAGAACCAGAAACCAGAATCTTAAGCATTACACCTGACTGCGAGTTCTTAATCCTTGCATCTGATGGTCTTTGGGATAAGGTAAATTGCCTCAAATTTGAATTCAGAAACATTTTTGTTAAAGATTATTCCTGTCGAAAATGCTAACAAATGTTATTACTTTTGCTTTCTAGGTTAGTAATCAAGAAGCAGTAGATGTAGTTAGACCCTTTTGTGTTGGAGTTGATAGCCCAAATCTGTCTTCTGCTTGCAAGGAGCTTGTTAACTTATCAGTAACAAGAGGATCTGCTGACGACACGAGTGTGATTGTGATTCAATTACCTCGATTTCTTCCATGAATGACGATTGTACAAAATAGTTTTAGAAACTTGGTGTGCTCGTTTGGTACGCAAAAATGATGGTAGTGTAACTAGGAAGAAAATGAGTAGTAATTATTTTGTACTAAAGGAGCACTTAGCAGTTGGCAAAGCTTGTTGTTTAGATATTGATTCTTCATTAAATTGACCATAAACAAAGACTACTTGTAAATAGTATTGTTTCCATTTCTCAGTGATTAGATAATCTATCCCTAGGAGAAGCTAATTGTGATGTGAATCTATTTTATTCTGCATTTATCAGAAGCTGCAGTTTCCCCTCTTGGCCTCTTCCTTCTCCTTTTCTTAGAAGAATACTCCCTCCGTCCCCTTGCACGGGAATTAAGGAGAGTGTATAGTGGAGTAAGTATTGTGAGTAGAAAAAGTGAGGTGAGCGAGAGAAAGTGATGTATAGAATATTAAGTGGATAATTATTTTGAATATGGATCTTATAAATGAAAAGTTTTCATTTTGGGTGTGTGAATTTTTAAATTAAATGGGACACCCAAAATAAAAATTTGTGTCTTTTCTCCGTCCCAACAGAAATGAATGTCAAAAGAAAAATTAGTTTGCTCTTTTTTATTAAGAACAAAATTCAATTTTTTTATATGACGAATGGAGTTGCTCATTTGCTGCGCAATATCTTCAACTACAATATTCAGAGGAGACTAACTTTGCTCTCCCAACCACATCAACATTTAAAATTTAGACTGCTTTTTGACACAATTCAAAGATCAGTGGTTCAAATGCTTGTGTTTTGTGCTTCAAAAAGTCAGAATTGATAACTGGGGGACACTAGGATATGTTTCAATTCAACTAGTAGTATATTTTTGTCCAAGGCTGACTTGTTTGTTGTATTTTTTTTTCTTTTTCCATATTGCTACACAAACCAGTTGCTACTACAAAGGGACTTATTAGGTGCACTCCATTCTTTTCCATTTTAGAGTTTTTGCCCCATTGGTCTTCTTTTGAGGGCGGACATCTCTTCGAGGCATGTCCAATTTAACTGTATACTAGTATTAACTGTATAGTAGTCAGATTTTTGTAATGATCTATATTACAATAGACATCAAGAATAACCGGCACACAATGAATGACTGAGATTTCATTTGAGAAAAGACAAAAAATGGCTGAGATTTAATTCCACTTTTTTTTTTTACGCAGCTCAGCATGTTCCTTCTACGATTAAAGAAAAAAGGATGCCCTTTTCTCCCCCAAATCCTTCTTCTCCTAGCGCCCTAATCTCCCCAAATCCTTCTATTCTCCGTTTCAATCTAACAAATCCCTTTTCAACTCTATTTTCTCTATGACTGAATTATATAAAGGACAATCTTCGGCTCCGATTCTTCCTCCCTCAGATTACCCTCAATCTCTCAATTATCCGTGAGTTATAAGACTTGATCCGGATCCTGCGTTTTTCGTCTATAGTTATTGGCGCCCCCAATTTCTTCCCCGTTTCCACAATTTCTCAATCGTTGATGGTTACAACAGAGTAAGTCATCCAAATAATATCAAGCTTTCTAGGTAAACAATCATATGTCCCTCGATTTCTTTAAGAGAATTGATATTCGCCCTGAACAATTACTTAATACCCCTGCATTACTAAGTTTGCTTATAAAAATTAAGACTACACCACCATTATTACTATTCTACCCTTATAAACCCCTAATAAACACTCACCTAAACTATAAAAATACACCCACACCCATACCCACTTACACTTACAAACATAGACAACGCAAAAAAAGGCAAAAAAAATAATCAAACAATTTCAAAAAGGGACCTCATCTGGTTGAACAATTTCAAAATGTTCAACGACCGGTGTTTAATACAGTTTAAAAATGTTAGGTCGATACTATCCGAACATTATTCAGATGTTCGGTCAATATTGTCTGAACATTGTTCAAATGTTCGGCGGATAGTGATTGAACATCATTCCAATGTTTGGTAGGCACCGGTCGGACCGTGTAAAAATGTTCGGTAAACAATTATCAAACAATTCAAATATGTTCGGCAACTACTGACCGAACCGTATGCACGATGTATTTTTATTTTTTGAAGACAAAGCAAAAAACCCTTAGGGCTCGTTTGGTAGCCGGATGGGATTAGGCGGTATTATTAATGAGGAAATTGTTAATTCCCGGATTAATAATGAGGGTGACTAATAGTCCAGATCGAAAATATAAACTTTTGTTTGGTAGGAATTGTATAAAACAAGACAATATTGTTTTAAAAGCCGAATTACCCATTACAATTACCAATTGAAAATTAAGAACGGGCAAATCATGTTGACTGCATAATTGAGTAAAGGATATTTATTGTGTTCCTATAATTGAGTAAAGTACATTTATTGTGTTCCTATAATTGAGTAAAGTACATTTATTGTGTTCCTTTTTTATGTTTCTATGATTATTATCACTCTTCATTCGGCAAAGAGTTTGAATGGCAGAAAAAAAGAGAAAAACTAAATGTTGGATTTGGGGGAAACCAAAGAAATATCAGGGTACATGTTCAGTTATTCAAGAACCCAATTTCAACAACCCAAGAAATATCATGGCCTAGTTAAAGAAAATTAGAATCCTTTTGCCATACGTTTCAAAAAAAATAAAAAAAATACCACAAATGAACTGATTTTTTGCAAAACTGACAACCTGTTAACATTCTCTAAGGTCGAAACAAAAATAACCATACACATATGATGGAGGTAGAGCAGTAGTAGTAAGCATCCATGAAGATTGCAAACGACAGTGGAAGAGACAAAAATAGTGACAGCATTTGCCGTATAAAGGGAGAGAATTAAATGTGGAAGGTTAGGGTATTTAATACTTGATATATATAATGTGGGTAGTTTTGTCAAAATTATTTTTATCCCCCAAACTCTAATACCCTCATTAATAATATCACCCCTCCATCGGGATAAATAAGAAGGGATAAGAAGTTAATCCCGTTTAAGGGGATAATTTATACAGTTCCGTTTTTTCCTACTAAACGCTCGACTTCAGGATTATTAATCTCATCTGATGCTAAGACGACCTATCAAATGGGGCCTCAGAGTAGTGTTCAAAATACTTATATTTACGCCTTGAATATCAGGTGTTATTCAATCAATACTCGATCTTTAACGAAATATAGTAAACTTGAATAGAGAATTTTGTAAACTTGACGATGGGAGGAAGTGAGGGAGAGCTTTTTGTTTTTGTTTTTTTATTTTACTGATGATGGGGTAGAAGAGGCGGCAAAGATAGGTAAGTTTTTAGGATTTAATGGGGATGAAAATTTAATAAATTTGCGGGTGTATTTAGTAATCAGGTAAGTAATATCGAATAAAACCAATTGAGGGTGTACAACATTGTAATGAAGGGTAATATAGTCATTTCAATTAATGACATTTTAAAAAAAAATTACATTGCGGGGGTATTAAGTAATTGTGCAGGGTGAATAACAATTCTCTTTTTTTTTAATTTGTTGGTTAATCCTTATTTCCCTCACAATCCTCCATGAATCATCTGTCTTCTTTCTGCAAAATTATTTGAAAATACCCTAAGGTAGCACTTGGAATGATCATCGTAGAATCAAAATTTAGTCTAAGAATGAGGAAAAACCTAATGTCTATTGGGGAGAAAGGAATCAATTTCTTGAAATTGTAACCGGAAACATAGATAGATCATGTAGGTGATTTATTTCTAAATTATTTTGTTACTGTTTCAATTCAAAAGGTGAAATCGAAAACAAAGCAGAAGAATTAAAAATTTGAAACGAAAATAGAGGATTGAAAGAGAAATTGATAGACACTTAGACCTAAATTCGATGATTGTAGAGCAGTGGACGGCTACTCTGAAAACCAAAGGTTCCTCCGTCATAATTTCCAATTTCCCAGTTGAAAACAATTTCCTTTGAAGGGCAACTGAAAACAAATTAGAAGATCTAAAAAAAAAAAAAGAAAGAGTGTGTACTGTTTATATGTACATCTATATTACAATAGGGAATGGAAGTAACCGCTGAAATAAAGAGTGGCTGTGATGGATTCTCAGAAAATAGATCGGACGACCTAAATTCTCCCACCCTTAACCGTCTTATGTAACTCCCTCACTCAACCGTTTATAACTTCCCCACCTCCTCCTCTCAAAGAAAAACTTTCGACCTCTTTGATTTCAAGGAAAAACATCCCACACTTCTGTGAAAAAAAATCTCCACTCTTCACATTTTCTCTCCCTCTCACCTCCATGTAAATGTGCTTTTGTGTTAAAATGGGGTAGACCGGAAGTTGGACTAATAGAGAAGAAAAAAAAATCCAACAAAAGACTGAGATCGATTCTCAGCAAAATGATCTGAGGCTGTTGTTGAAATGCAGCCATTGAATTTGGCTTGCCATTTGCCAACGTGATGGAGCAGGTGATGACCTTTTTTTCTCTTTATATGGTAAAAAAGGATTTGTAGCCAGCAAATTTGACCATTTCTAATTAAAGTTGTTTCTAACGAGGAGAGTCATCAATGTTATTAAAATATTTAATATTGCAAGCATATATAATCAATAGTGAAAAAAATTGATATATTAAGACAATGTTTTTTTCAGAAATTGAGTACTCCCTCTGTTCTCAAATTTGCTCTTAATCAATCAATACCGAATTTGAAAAGACTTTAAACATTCTTTTGAGATGGAGGGAAGATTTATCTTGGGATTTTATTTAATTTTTTCTAAAAATTAGGTATGGATTTAGAATAAACCATGGATATTTAGTTAGATATGGGCTGGAGAGAGTATTTATAGTGGGATATTCTACACATATTCAAAAAGTATAAGTATATGTGCATGTTTTTGTTGACACAAGTAGAGTATGTGTGTGTTTTTATTTCTATGGAACTAAATTTTTGTTGTGAAATAAGGCTTCAGCCAGAATGCTGGGTTGATGTTTTGTTAATTGTTAGTGTTGAATTGAATATAAAAATTAAATGAATTGTTTTTCAGTTCAAGGTTTTACGGTTGTCTATTAGGTTATGTTGTATGATTGCTTAGTTTATTTTATAAATTTTGAAATATTTCTTTCGTACATTTTTTAAATGGGTAGGATTTATAAATAAGACCCATATTTTAAGTGTGTGCGTATAATAAGTGGGTAATAATAATAATTTGTTATTTCAAATATGAAACTTATTAATGTGACACAAAAAAATGTGTGCATTTTATTATAATTTATTATGGAACGACGAAGAAATTGCATTGGGTTAAATATAAGGAACTGGATGGGGTCCCTTTTTTTTTTTTTTTAACATTAAGCAAAAATAGAGGTTGTAGGGTTGGGGTGGGTTTTTTTTTTCTTTCGAAAAATAGGGAAGTGGATGAGGTTGGGGGGTCATCAAAGACAAAGTTTGAATTGTGTGGCTTTTTTATTCCTTTATTTAGGTGTGCTTCAAGTTTATTTATTTATTTCTCTCTTTGCTTATATTACAAATATGCATTTAAAATAATTGGAATTAAGGAGTATATATTAAAATAATAATTACTATGTATTAATTTATCATTAATTCATTTAATTAATTTTAGATAAAAAAACATATATTTTAATCAATAAAAAAACATCTGATCATGGTTTGGTCCCCTTTTTAAAAAAAAAAAATCAATAAAAATAAAAAAATAAGAGTAACCGTCGAGATAAAGAGAGAACACGATCAATTCTTGAATATTGATCCAACGGCCTTAATTCTTTTACCATCAATCATGTTATAACTCCCCACCCCACTCCTTCGACAGTTACCTGCAGTTACTATTTATACTCCCAATTTCATCACACAAGGCAAAGAAAACCCTTCCATCTTTAACTCCTCCCTTTAGCCGGCCAAAAAAAAAAAGTTAAAACTAACAATATACATTGAATATAGAGATTATATGGTACTAATTTTTATTGATTTATGTATTTGATTTTTGCTGATTGGTGTTATTAGCTAAAACTAATAATTTTAGAGGAATAATATAATTCTTTTCTATTTAATTTATTAGTTTTTGGTTAGTAAAAACTAAAAACACCAACTTATGTTAAAATTAATTTTCTTTTTCCGAGTATAGACAATAGAATTCTTATGTTTGTTAATGGGTATAGATGTGGGGTTTGGGGTTGACGTGAGAAAGAGGAAAATGGTTGTGGTGGAGATTTTTGTGGGAAATACAAAATTGAAAGGGGTTCTTTATATTTTCTTTGCTTGACCACCATGTATATCGTCTCGTGCCATTGGCACGGGCATTTAAGTACTAGTATATAGACAAAGGGGGTTTGTTACTTAGGGCATCTTGGAGTTAAGTCACAAGAATATGTATCGTTTACATGCCTTTTGCAAAATTAACAATTGGTGGTATTTTTAACATAGGTTGAACTTTGAATTCATATGTGGACACTTTCATGTTTATAAGGTTAACTCTTTTGGTATATTAGTTTGATTTTATCTTCGTTTCTTCAATTTCATGATATTTAAATTTGGAAAAAATGCAAATATAGTAACCCAAATATAGGGCTTGTTTGATTTTCATATCTAAACTATTTTTCGTTGCAACCACAGTACCTCATATGTTTTGGATACTCGTTTAAGGTATATACGGCTAACGACATCCATTTTTTTAGTTAAATAGGCATGTGCAATGCATGTGACCCCTTTTTAAGGGTCAAAATAGGAAAATCAATCAACATTAAAATAACATAACTATAGAGACTTTAAGGGTAAAATTAAAATATAAGAGGGTTACAATGCAAATTATGTAGTTACCTACTAACCCCTCTCCCAAACCCATATCTAATCTAAATCTTCTTCAACATTTACCCTCTTCCTTCCATCTTCCATGTTCTCCGAAATGGAGATTGTTTTTTGCTTTACGACGCCGCCCCCCATTATGGCTTTCATAGTATTGCCATCACTTTCTTGAGTAATTGGAGTTGAATTATCAACATTTTGTGGTGACACAAAATTTGGAAGCTATTCCACTTCGTCATCATCTTCCCAATCTTCCCACTCATTTTCATTTTCCCCTGAAAGTCACATATCATAAAATTGACCACCTTCATTTTCAACAAATCATGATGGTGGTGGTGGTGCTCGACAAGAAGATTTCCCTTCCCCTCCACCCTTACTACCCTTCTTGCTTGTGAGGTTTTTAAGAATATTAATAATGTTAAATATGAAAATATATGAAATGAAGATGATATAAAGATGTTGGGTGGAAATATAGATATTGGATGAAAATATAAAAGTTGGATTATGATTTGAGATTGAGAATCAAAGAAATTAACGAAATTCGTTATAAAAGGTTAAAAGAGAGTAAATGGAGTTTGTGTGAAAAAAATGTGATGGGAGGGGGGTGGTATTTATAGTTGAGGAAATATGTTAAGATTATAATTTTTTTAGGACTGATAAATGACTATTTTATAAACATTTATTTTTACATAATTGCATCATTTAACATAATTTTAGTTCATTTTAAGTTAAATTTAGTTTATTTTATCATATTTTATGTGTATATTATGCTTGGGGTGTTTTTGTGGTGTATTCATGATTTCAAGAGTAAAATTATAGCAAATTTGGTATGGGACATGGTTCATGGTGATTTGAAACACTTATATCATGAAAAGAGGTCAAGTAGCAGCAACCCAGGTTGGCAAGGCCGCGCAGCCAAATTAGCACGAACGTGCAATTCATGCCGAGGCTGAAAGACACAATTTTTCATTTGACACGACCATGCCAAATTATAACACATGGTCGTGCCAAGGCAAAAGGCTGCAGATTTTCTTGGTGACTTTTGAAGTAAGGGCCACAACTTTCGGCTTATATGCATATATAAAGACATTGTATTAATCAGTTTTAGACATCTAGAAACTATTGTAAACATACTCTAATTCATTTTAGACATCTAGAAACTATTGTAAACATACTCTAATATCATTTGTATTTCATAACATCAACTATTTCCAGATTTTGAGAGACTCGTCAAGTGTTATTGAGCAAAATTCTAAGTTTGAGAAATAAAATTCTTGAGGTTTGTTTTCAGCCAGCAATTGACTCTTTCTTCATTATCTGAATAAGTATTTCTCTTCTTTTCTATCATTTCATGTCTTATTCATCTTTCGTTATTGTAATGGCTTGTAAGTAATCCCCTAGTTCTTGGGGTTGGAAACTCAACATCACGTGTTCTTCATATTTAATCATGTTTTTTTCTTCTTCTTCATCCTAAATCAATTTTCTTCATGTTACTTTTAATGCATATATTTTGGAGACGTCCTTATTTATGTGATTTTAGTTAATCAAGATATGGATTTAGCCGTGAATCTTGATTAACGGAACCATATGAATTAAACTAGGCACTATTAATCACTAGAGTAGATTAATTGCATAGGGATGATCATTAATTGGAAAATATGTGGATTTAACATGAATTTAATGAATTTTGATTAATGTACGGAACCATCGAGATAAAGGTCGTATTAGTCTTAAAATACATGTGCTATCTTGCTTGATCGTAAGAAGGTAGCACGAATAGCGTATCATCCTTGATTTTTGATAAAACCTTTATCTAAAACATGATTATTTGTTGATGATTACATGTTGTTTGAATCCAATCCCGGGAATATCTTCATTTTATAAAGTTCAATTCAAGTTAGATTAGTTTGTAATTCATTTCTAGATAATCAACAAAACAATTTTCTCCCCCAATCCATTTTTTATCCATAGTTCCTATTTAAAAGCAAGTATTAATCCATAGTAACATTGTACTCGTGTAATCGACCCGCATTTGCCATTTCTATACTACATCTACATCATTCACTTGCGGTATTAAAATAAGCCGTTAAGTTTTGGCTTGACAAGGACTAAAATTTGGTTTAAAAAACGGTCAAAAACAACTATTTTTGGTCAATTAGTCATTAGCTAACGGGAATAACGGCTATATTCTGACAAATCTGACGGAAATTATGACGCTTTTGACGGTTTTCTGACAGTTTGGTCTATGGTTTAACAGTTCCGGTTCAGGCGGTTCGAAACCGTCGGTTCACGATTTTCAAAAGGAGAAACCAAAACCGGCGCCAAACCGCTATACGGTTTCAAACGGTTCTGGTTCGAGACGGTTCGGTTTCGGTTCAAGGCGGTTCAACTGTTTCGGGCCGATTTTGATTATGGTTTGGTCATCCCTAAAAGAAGGATCCACAAAATGTGATTCATGTATATCGCACCAATATACCAATTAATAATACAACCAATTATAGTTGGGGGTTCATCCTCTTTAATAAAAATGGCGTTCACACGTCCACAATTTAGTGCTATTCAAATATTAGGTTTTTTGCAAAGTCCAATTAATATTCAAGAACCCATTAAACCCTAGGATTAAAAACCTATAATTTTGGTTTGCAATCAATTGTCAAAACCTTGATTATAATCATTCAAAAGTTTGCCTTAGTATGGATAATGCAATCACTTGTCAATGACCACACACAAAATTTAGTATAAAAGGCAATCACATCTGCACATGTGATTGTAGCTTAGAAAACTTAGATAAATAATACTTTCGATGAACCCAACCTTTGATTGATCGCAAAATTAATTAAGAAATAAATGATTGATATACATTACCTCCATTCCATAGAACAAGCCACGCATGTTCATACCGAACATCAACAAAGCTTCAATAATTTGTATAAGTCTTCGATGGAATTCTTGATATAAAATTTCGATATTGTTTACAAGTTGAAAATAGAATTAAAACATGTTAGGAATTGCTCAAAACATGGCTGGGGTGCTCTATTTATACATGGGAGAATGAGGGGTCAAAATTAGGAAACTAGGGTCAAAATTAGGAAACTAGGGCCAAAACCGAGGAGAAAAATGAAAACTGTTAAAGCTGCTCCGGGGCCTGTGTGGCCGCACACCATGGCCTTGTGCGACCGCACATGTGGTCTAAGTAAGAATCCTCAGCTCGGCACACTTTTGCGGTCTCCCTCCTTTGTTTGTGCGGTCGCCGTTCGTGCTTCGCTGACTTGTACTGTCTTCGGCAAACTTTCGAAGGTCATAACTTCTTCATACGGACTCCGATTGGGACGTGCCACATCTCTTTGGAAAGCTATCAAAGATTACTATCCAATGGTAATTAATTCTAAAGGTTATCTCAACTTTGTACTTCTGTAATTCTCATTCTTTCCTCTTTTGCCGCTTCGCTCGCGATCGTTCCTTTTGTATTCATTAAGATCATATTCTGTGACTTTCTCTTTTCATTCCCTGTGTGAATAAACACTCCAAAAATCCATAAAATACCCAAGGATTATCATCAAATAGGTCTAAGGATACATCATTAGTATGGGATAAAACACATTAATCAAATACCCTCAAACTTATCTTTTGCTCGTCCTCGAGTAAAACACAAAACTAAATCGAAATAATAAACTATGAAAACAAAAGGAAATATTTTTGAAATGTTCAAATCATAATAGAGGTTGTTGTCCATGCAAGTTTCAGATCTTTACAACACACATAATCTACTAGAGTTATTATGAACACGGGATTATAATTACATGGATGTATCTAACTTACAATTCTCAACCACATAATGAAATATGAATGAATCATGGGAGATCATCGTCACCAAAGTAAGATGTTTTATAGGGTCACTTGTGTCATGCTCTAAATAAGTGATAGTAAGATAACAGTTACGCGCAGGGACGCTTATATGCATGTTTGAACACAATTGTCAACTCGACTACTCTTTAGGGGTCAATTATGGCTTTGTAGCTTGTAATGTATTGCGAAAATCGCGGGCTAGGTTCACAGTTACAAATGAATGTAAGGACATACGAAGTCAATCAAGTGAAACTAGAGAGTATTTAAAATATTTCCTCACTTGAGTGTATCACTCCGCTCACCCATGCCAACCCATATTTCAACCCCCAAACTTATAATTTTGCATACATTCGCACGTATGGTTGATCACCTTCTTTTCTTTCTTTTGGTCATTTTCCACTTTAATATAAGAGAAAACAAGGTTTTTCATATTTTTCTTCATTTTTTCTTCATCTTTTCTTTCTTTTCTTTATTTTCTTTGCTTTGCATATATATAAAGATCACGAATAATACTATGCATTACATACTTTGCACATGCCTCTCTTTTAAATACAATACATGACTATTTTCTTTTCTTTTGTTGACCTTTTTCCACTCAAGCCCTTGATTTTCAAGCACGACCTATAAATTCCCAATCATTCGCTAGTTTCACTTTTGGAAAGGTGATAAAATAGTGTATAAGTTTAAAGGGCAGGATAATGTAGGTCCAAATGAAGGAGAATAGTGATATATGATAACTTCTCACTTTGTGAGTGATTTCCATTCTCATTAAATCTCAAAATGGGTTATAGCAAAAATTTTATAAGTGACGAGAAAGTTAAAGGCTCGCAAAAGGGTTCAAAGAAAATAGCCAAATATCACTTTCCGAATAGCCTCTTTGATGTGTTATTGACAATTATACAAACATGTTCTAGGGACCCCGAAAATGTCAAAGTGATCCCATAAAGGTCTCCTAAGGTTGTAACAATGATCAAGAAGATATAGTACGAAAGTGAAAGGTGAATTAATCATATTTTACATGTTTCAATACAATTATATCCCCATATTAATAGTAACGCTCAAGATTTTAAAAATAAAAGTACACTCAAATCATCATATACTTTAGCCAACATCCCAAAATATGAAAAGAACAAAAGTTTTAAATTTTTTTCAATTTTTTTTTGTGACACTATATACACTCCCTTATAAATTCCCATAACATTAGAGAGATATCTACTCCCAAACTCGCTATGTTCTCATAGCATAAAGACTAAAACATGTATTGGGTTCAAAGAATGATATGACACAACAAACAATTAATATAAAGCAAATAAAAAGCATACCTAGTTGGGTTGCCTACCAATAAGCGCATTTGGTTAAGGTTGCTAGCCCGACTGTGACCCCAATTTTTATGTGGGGTTTGAGGTGGTCATGCCATCTTTGGCCTTTGATTTTCTTCATTTAGCCCACCTCATTGTTTCTCGGGCACAAATACCCACTTCCTTCCAAACATAAGTTCCAATTTTGATTAATTCGGGTGGAACCCATGAAACTTTTGAGGCTTTTTGTTTAGCCTTTTTCTTCTTCTTTTTCTTGGGGACCTCTCCCCCAAACTCATTGGTTACTTTCACTTCACAACCTTTCACAATCTCATTCTCAATACAAACATAAAAGTTTATCTTGATCATAAATATTAGCAAAGAAAGCATCACATATATAAAGAACATAACACTAATCTACTTTAGCAAATGAGTACATGAATGTAAATTTTTCTAATGAAGGTGAGGTGATAGATGGCTCCAACTTCTTTTGGAAGCGGTCTAGAGGGTGATACGGTCCGTCACTACACGAGTGTTTGTCGGCCTTGTGTTACATAGCCATGTCATATACGTCCACCCAATCCCTAGTATTCTCACCACCATTCAACATATTCTCAAATTCCTCACAATAAACCTCATACAAAATGCTCTCTCACACACAATCATCTACCTTATTAATATAGCATTGACAATTTGAGGTTCTTTAAAAATTGAAATTTCAACTTTTTCATTCACATTCATTGTAAACTTTCCCTCTTTCACATTAATGATGGTTTCGGTAGTAGCCATGAAAGGACGCCCAGAACGGATGGGTGTTTCACGACTATTACTAACATCCCTTTCCAAATCAAGCACAACCAAATCTACTGGCACAATGAGCTTGTACCAAAATATCCTCCAAAATGCCTAAAGGACGTTTGACTAATCGTTCCACAAGTTGAAGGGTTATTATTGTAGGTTTAAGCTCTCCCAGTCCTAATTTCTCATACACCGAATAAGGCATCAAATTAATGCTTGCACCTAGATCCAACATCACCTTCACCGATTTGGAATCCCCCAAAGTGATTCTTATGTTGAAACTACCGGTATCCTTGAGTTTCGGTGGAAAGTGGGATTGAATCACGACGCTCACATTCTCGGACATCACAACTTGTTCACCTCTCCCATACCTTTGTTTTCGGGTATTAATTTTTTTAAAAAACTTTACATAAGATGAGATATTTTTAATGACATCCAATAAAGGTAAATTGATGTTTACTTTAGAAAACATGTCATAAATTTCAGAATATTGTTTTTCCATCTTTTGTCTCATCAATTTACCCGAAAAAAGGGAAAATTATCAACCAATGCAGTGACCAACCTTAAATCATCAATTAATAAAACATACTTACTATTTATGACATTGTTCAATGTACTTTCACAATTACTTTCAATTAATGCAATGTACAAGCAATTTGACGGATGGCGTTAAATTTGTTTGACGGAAGGCTAACATGGTTAAGTCAAATCAAAATATAACTAAAACCCGTTAAATAATTAACGAATCCAACTATAGTTAACTTATTAAATTAAAAAAAATGTCTTGAAACCACCGTTCCCCCTTCCTTGTTTCTCTCCCCCCCCTCACTTCTCCATACATTTCGGCAACATTTCCCCACTTAACTTCCCCACTCTCCCCAAACCCCATAAAAACCTTTTCTTCTTTCTCCCCACCCCATAAAATCCCTTTCCTTTCACTCTCCCCACCTCCATCACAACCCCATCTTCTTCTCCCTTCTCTCACCCACAACCAGTCCAACAGTCCACAACCCTACCCCATACCCTCCATTATCTCACCTCTTTACATTCCTCTCCTCCCCCTCCTTCCTGTCCAGTCGTCCGCCCTATAGAACTCGACCTTTAACCTCTGACCTCGATCTCCATGCCCAGATTTCAGATTAGGGTTCTATTTAAGATTAAAGGTTTAATATTGCAGATTTTGGCTTCAAAATTGCATATTTGGGTTTAAATTTTCATAAATTTGGGTTTAAGGTTACCCATATTTCCAATTTATTTTCACAGATATGGGTTTAAGGCTACCCAGGTTTTTTTATTTGGGTTTAAGCTTTAAGTTTTCGTTGATTTGCAGATTTTTTTGATTTGGATTTAAATTTACTTTAAAGAATTAAAGTGGATATATTTTTTTCATTGATGATGAAATTTTAAATGGGTTTCAAGAAAGGGATATGATTTAATGGAGGAGTGCAGAGTGAGTGATTCAATGGTGGGATTATGCCCGAGTAATGTGGTGGTAGTTTCTGGTCGGAAGGGATGCGGTGGTTGGTGGCAGAGGGATGATAGACAAAACTCTCGTTACTTTTTTGGATGATTAAATAAAATTTCATTAAGTTTTTTACATATGTTTGCACTTTTACCCCTAAAAATTGTTGACTAGGTTAACAAATTACATTTCATATGCCACGTGATAATTCCGTTAGGATTTGAAACGCCGTTAAAATATATATTAGTATATTGTATTATTTGATACAAAGTTAGAAAGTACGAATCATAATGTCATGACTAGTAAGTACATTGCATTAATTGATTAAAATCGGACACTAAGTTTCATAAATAGGTCGATTAGCCACCCGAAAAAGGTACGGGATGTACATATGGTTTGTGAGGTGAAGTTTTTTCAATTTGTTTATCTCTCAACTCATTTGTACCATCCTCATTCTAAATTTCATCATGTTTCATATTAGATTTAAGAGAGGAAGAAGTAGGAGCATATACCTCACGATTGATTACCTTGCCATTCCTTAATGCGGTTATGGCATTTGCATGCTTCCATTGACTCGGGAATGTGCCAGACTTATGACTTTGGAGGGCATTGGCAAGTTGACTTATTTGTGTTTCCAATTTATTTATTGCCGCCTCATGAGTCTTTACTTGTTTGATTTGATCCAACCTTAGCCTCTCCATTTGTTGAACTTGCTCCAACTTTAGCCTCTCAAAGTACTCCTCCCATGGTTGTTTTTGTGGTCCTTGCGTTTGTGGGGGAGTTGATTGAGGTGGAATGGGGTAGAGAGGTTGATTATTATTGCATGAAAAGTTTGGATGATTTCTCCACCCTTGATTGTATATGTTGGAATATGGATTGTTGTGAGGGGGCCTTGGTTGGTACCCATTCGCTACTTATGCTTGTTACATAAAATTAGAAAATTGTGCACTAGATTGGCACATGTTAGTATCATGAGAGTTCAAACCACAAGTAGCACATATATCATGAATCTTATTAGCAAGAGCGGGATTAACAAAAGAAGCAAGTGTGGAAAGTTGATTAGCTAATTCGGTGGCTTTTTTTTCTACCCTATCAATCACACTTAATTCATACACCCCCTTTGATTTCCCCCTCACTCCCTTCCATTGGGATTTAGCACCTAGCATATCAAAAAATTCTTTTACTTGTTCGAGAGTTTTCTCCCCCATTGATCCTCCCGCGGAATTATCTACCATGTATTGGTGCATTTGACTTAACCCATCATAAAAAGATTGATTCAAATGGGGTAGGGAAAAGTCATGGTGAGGACATTGACTAACAACATTTTAAATCTTTCTCATGTTTCATGGAATGTCTCATCGAGTTCTTGCTGAAACCCTATAATTTTCTGTCTTAATAGAGACAATGAATGATGAGAAAAAAATCTTTGAATAAAAGCTTGAGACATCTTCTCCTATATGTCTATGCTATTTGTTGTTAATGTCATGAACCAATTTTTAGCTACGTATTTAAGTGTGAAAGAAAAACATCACAGCTTTAATTGATCCTCCGTGACTCCCGTAGTTAATGGAAAATCATGGACCGTAGTCAAGTAGTCACGGAGAAAGTTTAAGGGGTCATCTGTAGCTTCTCCGTGTAAGCTAGGTAAAAGATTGAAATATTGCCCATTTAAATCATAGCCTCTTGCAACAGGAGATAGAACAATGCAAGATGAGACCGCATCAATCTTAGGACGAAAGTAGTCCTTTATGTGGCTATTAATTAAAGGGGCAATATTTCAATCTTTTGATGAAGTTCCCAAACACGGGTCGCAACAATAGCAAGAAACACTCGCACTGTAACCATTTTAACAGTTGAAGCAAAGGTTTTTTTATTCCACCTGACAATTACCCGGAATCACTAGTCGTACCTTATATTGTTCCACCATTCCATCTGCCTTATATTTGATTTTATAGACCAATTTGCTTTATATAACCTTTTTACCAATAGGAGCATCAACAAGATCCCATGTCCCATTCTGATATAGAGCATCAAGCTCAGTGTTCATGGCTGCCCTCTGACTTTACAGCCTCTGCAAAGTTTCTATGCTCAACACATGTATCAATTGCGGCCAGAAAACAACGATGTGCAGAAGAAAATTTAGTGCAATTGATAAGATGTGATAAAGGATATCGAGTACCTGAAGACCTATTTGGAGAGGGTGGACTGGATAAGGGGCTAGCTCGAACATTGTGTACTACAAGAAAAACAGGTTTTAGCGACGGAAAAATCTGTCGCTAAAAGCCAAAAATATCCCTGAAGGCATTTAGCGACGGATTAGCGACGAAAAAAATCTGTCGCTAAAACCCTTGTCGCTAAATATTAACGACAGATTTTTAGGCTGTTGTTAAAGTAACGACGGATAATTCCGTCGCTAAAACTCAAAAATCCGTCGCTAAATGTTGAAGAGGAACGACAAAATTAATGTATTGGCGACATTAATAATGACGGATTTATCGACAGACATTTCCGTCGCTAAAATTTATTCCAAATTTTCACAATTTTTTTAATTTTTTTAAATTTTCTTTTTTCAATATTTTTTATTTTTGATATACCAAATTACCGACGGATATTTCCATCGCTAATTTGATATTTTTTATTAAAAAAAAATTATATATATATATATATGTATATATATATATGTATATATGTATATATGTATATATGTATATATATATGTATATATGTATATATGTATATATATATATATATATATATATGTATATATGTATATATGTATATATGTATATATGTATATATATATATATATATATATATATATGAATATATATATATATATATATATATATATATATATACATATATATACATATGAATATATATATACATATATATACATATATATATATATATGAATATATATATACATATATATATATACATATATATATATATATACGAATATATATATACATATATATATATATATACATACACATATATACATATATATATATATATATATATATATATACATATATATATACATATATATATATATATATATATATATATATATATACATATATATATATGTATATATGTGTATATATGTATATATATATATATATATATATATATATGTATATGTATATATATGAATATGTATATGTATATGTGTATATATGTATATGTATATGTATATATATATATATATGTATATATATATATATATATATATATATATATATATATATATATATATATATAATTTTTTGTAAATATTTTTTAATCAGTCCCTTAAGTTCTATTATTGTCAAATCAGTCCTTTAAATTCTATTATTGTCAAATCAGTCCTTTAAATTCTATTATTGTCAAATCAGTCCCTTAAACTTCCCTTATACGACAACCACCACCAACCACCCTACCACCGTCTCAATCACCGGCGCCACCATCCCTCTACCATCACCACCATCACTAACAACACCAATATTCATCAGTAACACCAATATTCATCAGTAACATCATCTTCTCAAACAATATTAATTTCTAAATCAAAAATACCAAAACCTACAATTTTGATTTCGATATAAAATACAAAAAAGCTAATATGTTTAAACTCCCCCAAATTAGGCGACGAAGCAGGGATCATAATTGCCACCGGAGATGGAGTAAAAGCGCCAAAACTCCAGAGATCTGAGGTGGTTCGAGCGTAAATGTTGCAATGTTGGCGAAGGCTAGCTTGGCGATTTGGATTGTGAAGTGATTTGTGGGAGAAGTACTACAAAGAGATGTCAGAAGGAGGCCGAAGCTGTGTCGAATCTGGATAGTGCGATCTTGTTTGAGAAGATGATGTTACTGATGAATATTGGAGAAGAAGAGAAGTGGAGATGGGGCGGAGCCACCGTTGCCGTTGCCGTCGCCGGAGACGATGAAGGGTAGTGGCATGGGTTGGGGAAAGAAAAGATGAGGAAGGCAGCCATGGATTATTCGAGGGGGAGAGTCGAATTGAGGGGAAAGGGAGGGGTGGGATTCCGGTGATGGGTCTGTGAGTGTGGAGAGAGAGAGAGACGGAGAGAGAGAAATTGAGGAGGCGTGGGTTTTGGACTTGGTTTTGTTAAAATGTGAAAGGATTTGGTTTGGACTTGGTTTTGTTAAAATGTGAAAGGACTTGGTTTTGTTAAGAGAGGATATGGTTATGTTTCGTGAGAGGATTGAAGTAAGGAATTTGGACCATTGATTTAATATGAATGGATGGTTGAGATGGTGATCCAAGTGAAAAAGATTGTTAAAATGTGAGCCATTGGATTCAACTTAAATGTGTTATTATAAATGGCTAAGATAGAGATCCATGTGAAAGACAATGACTTAATAATAAATGATAATAATGATACTTAGTTTTTTTTTTGAAAAAATATTTGATTCATTTAAAATCTAATAAAATTATTTAACAATAATAATTGTATAATAAATGTAAATGCTTAGTACTACAATAATAATTAGCAATAACGTAATAATAATTGATATAAAAAATAATTAATAATAATAATAATTTAAACTATAAAATAATATTATGCCTAATATCAATAATAATAATAATATTTATTAATGAATTATTAATTATATAATTGATTAATTAATTAATATTAATAATAGTACTAATAATAATTAGTAATTTTTATTATTTTTTATTGAGTAGAAAAAAATATTTTAGACTTTTTTTATTACTGAAATTTACAAAAAGTTATCTAAAATATTTACATGCTTTTATTTGATTTACCCAAAATTTTAGTTAAAGTAGTATGTCTAATATCAATTTTTTAAAATAATTTTTTTGAAAAAAACTTTCTTACTAAAAAGAAGTCTAAAACATTTATCTCTATTCAAAAAAAAAATTAAAAAAAAATACTCATAGTGAAGGATATTGTATGTCCCTCATTTATTTAGTTAATTTCTAACTTATTTTATATATTTTTTTTAAAAAAAACTTCCTTACCAAAAAAAAGTCTAAAATATTTATCTCAATTCAAAAATAAATTTAAAAAATAATAATTATACTTTTAAAATATTAATAATACTTATTAATATACCCTCATACCCTAAACCCTAAATCTCATATACCCTATACCCTAAACCCTAAATCCTAAACCTCATATATCCTAAACCATAAACCTCATATATCCTATACCCTATACCCTATATACTATACCATATACCATATACCTTATACCCTATACCCTATATCCTATACCCTATACCCTGTACCCTGTACCCTATAGGGTATAGTATATAGGGTATAAGGTATATGGTATAGGGTATAGGGTATAGTATATAGGGCATAGGATATAGGATATAGTATATAGGGTATAGGGTATAGGATATAGAGTATAGAGTATAGGGTATAGGGTATATAGGGTATAGGGCATAGGGTATAGTGTAACAACCCTAAAATTACATACTATTTATTTATTAAATATTATTTACTTTAATTAATTATGTTAGTTAATTAAATAAGTATTTGTGTTTATTTCTTTTCCTAAATGGGCTAGGAATATGTGGGCTTGGGTTATTCAAACATGGGTTATCTAATTTGAGTTTTCCTTTTCGGAATTAGACTTGGATTATTTTGGGTTTAGGTTTAGGAAATCCATAAGGTAATTATATTTCATAAATCCTAATGACTCTTGGGTTTTAAAACGGGTAAAGCTCTTGGGTTCTTGTAACGGAAGAAAACCTTTCATTTTTTAAGCGGACAAGAAGGATTTAGAAAGGAGCCGTATATATATTAGAAATAGATAGAGGGTCGCAGCTGAGAGAGAAAACGGCAAGGGAGAAAACCGCAGAGAGAGAGAAAGTCGCTGAGAGAGAGAGCGGGCAGAGAGGAAGTAGGCCACAGAATAAGAAGAGAAGGAGGAACCAAGGAAGAAGGAAGAAGAGAGAAGGAAGGAATCCATTGTTGGATTCAAGCTCAACCAAGGTAAAAATCATTCTCTTCTTTTGAATTATAAGATAGAAAAAACTTGAAAAAACCTTAGAAGGAATCCTAGATATCTAAAGTAAGATTGAGATTGAGAAATCAAGTTATTATGTTATAAATCATGAAACCTCTAATGTTTTGATTGGGATATTGGAATCCTAGAAAACCCTAAATAACTTGATTGATTTTTATTAGGGTTTAGCATGTGGAATTAAATGGTTTTGGGCCTAAAAGATGCATGCTAAGGTTGTTAATGGAATTAGGGTTTTGGGCATGTGAGTGGGGTGTGTGTGCCGTGTATGTGCTGAGTGTGTGTGTGTAGTGTGTGTACCGTGTGTGTATGTGTGGGTGGTCAGCCGTGTGTGTAGGTGTATGTGTGTGTGAGTGCTTAAGGTTTAGTGTGTGTTTGTGTGTGTTTGTGTGTGCTGGAAAAGGTGAGTATGGTGTGTGTAAAGTGAAATAGAGGGAGTATTAGTAGGAATTGAGTACGGAAACCCTAGGGTAGATTTGTAAACCTAATGGGGGATAATTAGCCTTAGAGAGAGTTAAAGTAGATTAACTCATAGGTTAATGAGATGAATAAAAAGGAGTTGTGGGTACTTAGTAAATAGAGATTACTTGTACCTAAGTATGGTTTTGCATGATTGAAGGCCGTGCAAGGACTAGTGTTGCAAGACGTGCAAATCACCCGAGGTAAGGGATTACGTTCCTTAGAGTATTTGAATTTCAATCCTTGAACTAGGATTCTATCGAGTCTTTTATGAAAGCATAAGCTACCAAGTGGTTGGTAGTTATTTTGAAACTATTCCTTCGATTGAACATCTTTTGGAATATCTTACCCTTGATATGTGTTGTTCAAGGTGTATCTAATGGTTGAATTTGATTATTGTGTTCTTGTACCATGTGAACACTTAAATGTTTATTGTTATGTCTAAAGTAACTAGAAGTAGTTTAATGAGTCTAAATGGGATGGACTTTTAAATGAACTTGGTCTAATCTTAATAGTAAAGATTTGACTTTCATCTTACACTGCCTGAAAAGTAGTGATGTTAAAGGTGATATGTTCTTGTACCTGGGAACATCATATATATATAGAATTGCTATATCTATTTGAACTCGATGTAGCTAGCTTTGTCCGATTGAAAAAGGACTTAGCCAGAATTAGTCCGATTAAAAAGGACTTTATGATAATTAGTCTAATCCCTGAAAAGGACTTAGATGCTTATTCACTACTTGATGAAGTAGTTGACTATCATGATATGTCGGAATAAGGGAGCGCCCTGAAAAGACGTGGAATTTCTTATTCAAGGATCACCCTGAAATGGTGTATCAAAGTCACCCTGAAAAGGTGTAGCGTTACTTTGGAATTGACGGACTTGTGCGAATACGGTCTTCATTATATATATATTTTTGTGATAGTACCACAACTTGTTATTTGAAAAGTATCTTTCATTATTGTACTCGTACCTGTACTTTAATTGATATAGCTATCTTATCGTTGAATAATTCGATTGGCTCGTTCTTTCGGTCATCTCTTCTTAGTAACCGGAGAGATTCCGTATGAACTTACTGAGCATTGTTCGCTCATCCCTTTCCTCCTTGATTTTTCTTTCAGGTAAGAAGTAGGAAGAGGATTAGTCGCAGGAATGGCGGCCCATTTAAGAGTATTTAAGTTTTCATTTGTTGAACAATTGAATAAGCTAGTGGGATATACTAGCCGTTGAGGTTGTAAGACAGTTATTTTCTGAATTTGAATTATGGTTAGATGTACTAGCCGTTAAGGTTGAAAAACAGTTATTTTCGTATTTGAATTATGGTTAGTTGTACTAGTCGTTAAAGTACCCGATTTGGAAATTTTATTTATGAATTGAATTATGTTATTGATGAAAAGTTGGGGTCGTTACAGTTGGTATCAGAGCCATGGCATTAGGTCTTATGGGAAGAATACCTTTAGCTTTAGGAAACCTTAGTTCTAAGAATTTACTTGAATGAAGGCAACCCGGAACTTAGTTTTAAGTCATGCCTTGCTCTAGGATTATTATGTGAGGGAGGTAGGCTAAGTAGAAAGGTTAAAGGAATAACTTACTCGTTACTTTGGAAGATTAAAGCATATTTACTTTAAGTATATGAATATTATGTATTGAAGATATAGTAATGATGATCTGACTTGATTATAGGAGATGATCAGGAGATATTCTTTGAGTTTTGGCTGGTACTACGATCTAGAAGAGTCAGAGGTACCCATAGAGGAGGACGAGGCAGTTATCGAGGTAATAGACGATGATGTTCCTAAGGTGGAGACACTTGAGGTACAAGCTGAAGAGATTGGGAGTAGTGAAGCTACTCCAATTGTAATTGAAGATGATGATCAAGAGTTAGAGCCAGTAAGAAGGTCTAGAGGAAGACAAAAGGAATCCAAGAACAAAGTGAAAAGGTCAAGTGGAAGTCCTAGGGGAAGACCTAGGAATAGTGCAGCTCCGTGAATAAAGTTGGGAATATCTTTGATTGCTTCTAGGAGAATGAGTGATAATTTAGTTCAGTTATTGGAATTATAAGGATGTTATTGTTTAAAATCGAAGTCTTCTTTTATGAAATAAAGTTAGTTTATATTTTGTGGCATGGTATTTTGAATTGAAATTTATTCCCTAGTGTTAAATTGATATGTTAACTAGAACAGAGAAAGATTTGTCAATTGAAATGACAAATGAGAATAGAAATCGACTTATTGAAACAGCCAAGTGTGAATATGAGTTGGTCTATTGAAACAACCTAAGTGAAAAGTGATCATAGTCTATTGAAACGGCTTATGAGTATGATTTGGGGTCTATTGAAACGACCAATGGGTTAATGAAATGACCTCTGAATGTGATCTATTGAAATGATCTATGTATGGGAGATCGGTCTACTGAACGATCGATGGTCTAATGAATGGACCAGTTATATGATGGAAGTCTATTGAGACGACCTATTTTAGATAAATGTTATAGAAGTAGCAAGTATAAGCACTAATAGTGTTAAGCGTGGGTAGTAATGATTCTTTTCGTAATATGGATGAATATTATGTTATCGTCCTCAGATGTCGAGGAACAACCAAAGCAACGCCAGTGCTAACGATGGACGAAACAACCAGAGCAAATGCAAATCAAGACCTAGCGAACCTCCTACAAACGTTTAACTGCACAAAGAGTAAGTCTCGTGGATAATAGCAACCTTGGCTCAGAGGCCGCAAGCGCAATCATCTTGGACCGGACCTCAAGGATAGGGGAGGAAGAGACAAGTGGAACCAAGAGGTATGCTGGAAGCTGGAACCCGGATAGAATCAATAACAAAAGGAATGCCACGGATGAGAACCGCAGAAAGGAAGTTACTAGTAATAAGTATCGGAACATAAACTACTGTAATTGCAGAGACAGAACTCGAAGTGATACTCAAGGTAGAGGAGCAAAGGATAAGTGTCAGGTGTGCAAAGGGAGGCACAAAACAGAGGAATGCTGGTACAAAGGCCATAAATGCTTTAATTGTGAGAAGATAGGACATCCGAAGTGGAAGTGCCCAGAGCCTAAGAAGGCTAGGGTTATTCAAGAAGCCAAGACTGATAAGGACAACGACGAAGGTCATGAACGGGTGCTTACCATGACTGCTTGCGACGCGAAGGCCACGTATGATTTTGTGGCAGGTACGCCCCAATTTTATAATTGTAGTGTGTATACATTAATCGACTCCGGTGCTACGCATCCTGTTATTAGCACTCGTTTAGCAAAGAGAATGAACTTGAAACCAAGGCGTTAGAAATACCTCTTATGATAGATACTTCGACTAGAGAGTCGATTGTTACTTCGTCTGTTTATAAGTTGTATCCTTTAAGAATAGGAGATAGAGAACTTGAGGTTTATCTTGTTGGATTAGAAGTGAAAGAAGTGGACGTTATTCTGGGGATGGATTGACTAGCAGCTTATTATGCAAAAGTAGACTGTTTCAAGAAGGAAGTACATTTTCAGGTATCATCTGGAAAGGAGTTATATATATATTTTTTTTCCAAGGATCGAAACTGAGGAGTCGTTCGGGGCTTATATCAGTAATGACGGCTCGGAGGATGCTAAGGAAATGTTGTGAAGGGTCTTGGCCTATACGGGCGAGACGGACAAGAAAGAAATAAGTTTAGAATCGCTTTCAGTGATCAGAGATTTTAAGGATGTCTATCGACTATCGAGACTGAGTAAAGTGACGGTGAGAAATCAGTATCCTTTACCGAGGATGGACGATTTGGTTGACCAACTTCGGGGAGCGTGAGATTTCTAGAAGAAAGATTTGAGATTGGGATATCATCAATTGAGAGTGGAAAAAAAAATGTTTCAAAGACAGCCTTTAGGACAAGGTGCGGTCACTATGAGTTTTGGTTATGCTGGTTGGACTGACGAACGCGCCAGCAGTATTTATGGAATTGATGAATAGGACATTTCAGGAGTTTTTGGATAAGTGGGTAATTGTATTTGTAGATGATATCTTGGTGTATTCTAAGACTAAGAAAGAACATGAAGAACAATTAAGGTTAGTACTGCAGATCTTGGGGGAACAGAAGTTGTATGCGAAATTCAAGAAGTGTGAATTTTGGTTGGAGGAAGTAGCATTCTTGAGGCATGATATCTAAGGATGGGATTGCAGTAGATCCAACAAAAATAGAGTTATAAGTGAATTGGGAGAAACCAACCAACGATAGCGAGATAAGATTTTTCTTGGGATTAGCGAGGTATCAAAGGGGAATTGTCGAGGGATTCTCATAGTGGTCAGTGTTGTTAACCAGGTGAACACAGAAATGAGTAAAGTTTGTTGGTTGGAAGAATGTGAGAAAATTTTCAGGAGCTAAAGCGAAGGTTAGGGTCCGCACCAGTTCTGACTTTACTTTACCATCTGGATAGGACGGAGTTGTGATTTATAGCGACGCGTCACTTAAGGGGTTAGACTGTGTGATAAGGGTATAGCTTATGCGTCAAGGCGACCGAAGAACCATGAGAAGAATTATCTCATCCATGACTTGGAGTTAGCAGCCGTAGTCTTTGCATTGAGGATATGGAGACATTATTTGTATGGGTTAACTTGTCAGATTTATAAAGATCATAAAAGTCTTAAGTATATTTTCACCCAGAAAGAATTGAATATGAGGCAAAGGAGATGGTTAGAGCTGCCTAAAGATTATGATTGTACGATTTATATCACCTAGGAAGGCCAATAAAGTGGCTGATACTTTGAGTAGGAAGAATCGAGGAATCTTAGCGACATTGAATTCTAAGGGGGTAAGTGCATGAAATAGCATTGAGGTTTCAAGTATAGAAGTGAGAGTTAAAGGGTAGGTGGCTCAGTTGGGTGTTTAACCAACACTATTATACCGAATCAAGAAAGCACAAGGAATAGATGAAGAACCGTGAGGATGTATTGGAGTATGGAAAAAAAAAGAAGGGAATAGATTTTCGTATAGAGATTTTGCAGGAAGTGTAATGTCAAGAGTTTCTGTACATTCTGCGAGTACAAAGATGTGTAAGAACCTAAGGAGATCATAGTGGGTGAAATAACATGAAAAATAGTTGTGACAGAATTTGTATGGAGATGTGTGTTAGGTCTGAACGGAAGAGTGAACACCAAAAGTCTGTAAGACTATTACAGTCGTTACCAATACCGGAATGGGAATGGGAGAATATAGCTATCTGGAAGAGTGGACGACAGGCATTGGGTACCGAGTTGATGATGAGTACAGCTTTTCGCCGCAGACAGACGGACAATTAGAAAGGACCATCTAGACTAGCATCGATATGACACTGTATGAACTTTATATGGACGAAAACGTAGATCGCCGGCTTCCTAGAATGAAGTTGAAGAAACGGAGATGACGGAACCGAAAATTTATCCAAATGACCGCAGATAAGGTACGATAGATTTGAGCCATGTGATTGAGTATAAACTGCTCAGATTCCGTGCCGATCGGAGTTATGATGAACAGCCTGTGAATATGGTGGATCAGAAAGATCAGAGTTGAGGAAGCGAATAATTCCGAACGTGAAAGTGCATTGGAGCAACCCCACAGAAAGAGAAGCAACATGGGAGCTCGAGAGCGAGATGCGAGAGTCGTATCCCGCCCTGTTTTCGGAATGAGTACATTTGGTTTGGTGGACCAAACCCTTTTAAGGGGGTAAGAATATAACAACCCTAAAATTACATACTATTTATTTATTAAATATTATTTACTTTAATTAATTATGTTAGTTAATTAAATAAGTATTTGTGTTTATTTCTTTTCCTAAATGGGCTAGGAATATGTGGGCTTGGGTTATTTAAACATGGGTTATCTAATTTGAGTTTTCCTTTTTGGAATTGGACTTGGATTATTTTGGGTATAGGTTTACGAAATCCATAAGGTAATTATATTTCATAAATCCTAATGACTCTTGGGTTTTAAAACGGGTAAAGCTCTTAGGTTCTTGTAACGGAAGAAAACCTTTCATTTTTTAAGCGGACAAGAAGGATTTAGAAAGGAGCCGCATATATATTAGAAATAGATAGAGGGTCGCAGCTGAGAGAGAAAATGGCAAGGGAGAAAACTGCACAGAGAGAGAGAGAAAGTCGCTGAGAGAGAGAGAGCGGGCAGAGAGGAAGTAGGCGACAGAATAAGAAGAGAAGGGGGAACCAAGGAAGAAGAAGGAAGAAGGAAGAAGAGAGAAGGAAGGAATCCATTGTTGGATTCAAGCTCAACCAAGGTAAAAATCATTCTCTTCTTTTGAATTATAAGATAGAAAAAACTTGAAAAAACCTTAAAGGAATCCTAGATATCTAAAGTAAGATTGAGATTGAGAAATCAAGTTATTATGTTATATATCATGAAACCTCTAATGTTTTGATTGGGATATTGGAATCCTAGAAAACCCGAAAGAACTTGATTGATTTTGATTAGGGTTTAGCATGTGGAATTAAATGGTTTTGGGCCTAAAAGATGCATGCTAAGGTTGTAAATGGAATTAGGGTTTTGGGCATGTGAGTGGTGTGTGTGTGCCGTGTATGTCCTGAGTGTGTGTGTGTAGTGTGTGTACCGTGTGTGTATGTGTGGGTGGTCAGCCATGTGTGTAGGTGTGTGTGTGTGAGTGTTAAGGTTTAGTGTGTGTTTGTGTGTGTTTGTGTGTGCTGGAAAAGGTGAGAATGGTGTGTGTAAAGTGAAATAGAGGGAGTATTAGTAGGAATTGAGTACGGAAACCCTAGGGTAGATTTGTAAACCTAATGGGGGATAATTAGCCTTAGAGAAAGTTAAAGTAGATTAACTCGTTGGTTAATGGGATGAATAAAAAGGAGCGGTGGGTACTTAGTAAATAGAGATTACTTGTACCTAAGTATGGTTTTGCATGATTGTAGGTCGTGCAAGGACTAGTGTTGCAAGACGTGCAAATCACCTGAGGTAAGGGATTACGTTCCTTAGAGTATTTGAATTTCAATCCTTGAACTAGGATTCTATCGAGTCTTTTGTGAAAGCATAAGCTACCAAGTGGCTGGTAGTTATTTTGTAACTATTCATTCGATTGAACGTCTTTTGGAATATCTTACCCTTGATATGTGTTGTTCAAGGTGTATCTATTGGTTGAATTTGATTATTGTGTTCTTGTACCATGTGAACACTTAAATGTTTATTGCTATGTCTAAAGTAACTAGATGTAGTTTAATGAGTCTAAATGGCACGGACTTTTAAATGAACTTGGTCTAATCTTAATAGTAAAGATTTGACTTTCATCTTACACTGCCTGAAAAGTAGTGATGTTAAAGGTGATATGTTCTTGTACCTGGGAACATCATATATATATATAGAATTGCTATATCTATTTGAACTCGATGTAGCTAGCTTTGTCCGATGAAAAAGGACTTAGCCAGAATTAGTCCGATTAAAAAGGACTTTATGATAATTAGTCTAATCCCTGAAAAGGACTTAGACATTTATACACTACTTGATGAAGTAGTTGACTATCATGATATGTCGGAATAAGGGAGCGCCCTGAAAAGACGTGGAATTTCTTATTCAAGGATCACCCTGAAAAGGTGCATCAAAGTCACCCTGAAAAGGTGTAGCGTTACTTTGGAATTGATGGACTTGTGCGAATACGGTCTTCATTATATATATATTTTTGTGATAGTACCACAACTTGTTATTTGAAAAGTATCTTTCATTATTGTACTCGTACCTGTACTTTAATTGATATAGCTATCTTATCGTTGAATAATTCGATTGGCTCGTTCTTTCGGTCATCTCTTCTTAGTAACCGGAGAGATTCCGTATGAACTTACTGAGCATTGTTCGCTCATCCCTTTCCTCCTTGATTTTTCTTTCAGGTAAGAAGTAGGAAGAGGATTAGTCGCAGGAATGGCGGCCCATTTAAGAGTATTTAAGTTTTCATTTGTTGAACAATTGAATAAGCTAGTGGGATATACTAGCCGTTGAGGTTGTAAGACAGTTATTTTCCGCATTTGAATTATGGTTAGATGTACTAGCCGTTAAGGTTGAAAGACAGTTATTTCCGTATTTGAATTATGGTTAGTTGTACTAGTCGTTAAAGTACCCGATTTGGGAATTTTATTTATGAATTGAATTATGTTATTGATGAAAAGTTGGGGTCGTTACAGTTGGTATCAGAGCCATGGCTTTAGGTCTTATGGGAAGAATACCTTTAGCTTTAGGAAACCTTAGTTCTAAGAATTTACTTGAATGAAGGCAACCCGAAACTTAGTTTTAAGTCATGTCTTGCTCTAGGATTATTATGTGAGGGGGGTAGGCTAAGTAGAAAGGTTAAAGGAATAACTTACTCGTTACTTTGGAAGATTAAAGCATATTTACTTTAAGTATATGAATATTATGTATTGAAGATATACTAATGATGATCTGTCTTGATTATAGGAGATGATCAGGAGATATTCTTTGAGTTTTGGCTGGTACTACAATCTAGAAGAGTCAGAGGTACCCATAGAGGAGGACGAGGCAGTTATCGAGGTAATAGACGATGATGTTCCTACGGTGGAGATACTTGCGGTACAAGCTGAAGAGATTGGGAGTAGTGAAGCTACTCCAATTGTAATTGAAGATGATGATCAAGAGTTAGAGCCAGTAAGAAGGTCTAGAGGAAGACCAAAGGGATCCAAGAACAAAGTGAAAAGGTCAAGTGGAAGACCTAGGGGAAGACCTAGGAAGAGTGCAGCTCCATGAATAAAGTTGGGAATATCTTTGATTGCTTCTAGGAGAATGAGTGATAATTTAGTTCAGTTATTGGAATTATAAGAATGTTATTATTTAAAATCGAAGTCTTCTTTTATGAAATAAAGTTAGTTTATATTTTGTGGCATGGTATTTTGAATTGAAATTTATTCCCTAGTGTTAAATTGATATTTTAACTAGAACAGAGAAAGATTTGTCAATTGAAATGACAAATGAGAATAGAAATCGACTTATTGAAATGGCCAAGTGTGAATATGAGTTGGTCTATTGAAACAACCTAAGTGAAAAGTGATCATAGTCTATTGAAATGGCTTATGAGTATGATTTGGGGTCTATTGAAATGACTAATGGGTTAATGAAATGACCTCTGAATGTGATCTATTGAAATGATCTATGTATGGGAGATCGGTCTACTGAACGATCGATGGTCTAATGAATGGACCAATTATATGATGGAAGTCTATTGAGACGACCTATTTTAGATAAATGTTATAGAAGTAGCAAGTATGAGCACTAATAGTGTTAAGCGTGGGTAGTAATGTGAGTCTTTTCGTAATATGGATGAATATTATGTTATCGTCCTCAGATGTCGAGGAACAACCAAAGCAACGCCAGTGCTAACAATGGATGAAACAAACAGGAGCAGCCAAATCAAGACCTAGCGAACCTCCTACAAACGTTGAACCAGACAGTAGTAAGTCTCTGTCAGATAATAGCAACCTTGGCTCAGCTGCAGCCGCAAGCGCAACTAGTACTGGACAGACCAAGGATAGGGGAGGAAGAGACAAGTGGAACCAAGAGGTATGCTGGAAGCTGGAACCCGAATAGAATCAATAACAAAAGGAATGCCACGGACGAGAACCGCGGAACGGAAGTTACTAGTAATAAGTATCGGAACAGAAACTACTGTAATTGCAGAGACAGAACTCGAAGTGATACTCAAGGTAGAGGAGCAAAGGATAAGTGTCAGGTGTGCGAAGGGAGGCACAAAACAGAGGAATGCTGGTACAAAGGCCAGAAATGCTTTAATTGTGAGATGATAGGACATCCGCAGTGGAAGTGCCCAGAGCCTAAGAAGGCTAGGGTTATTCAAGAAGCCAAGACTGATAAGGACAACGACGGAGGTCATGAATGGGTGCTTACCATGACTGCTTGCGACGCGAAGGCAACCAATGATTTTGTGACAGGTGCGCCCCAATTTTATAATTGTAGTGTGTATACATTAATCGACTCCGGTGCTACGCATCCTGTTATTAGCACTCGTTTAGCAAAGAGAATGAACTTGAAACCAAGGCGTTAGAAATACCTCTTATGATAGCTACTTCGACTAGAGAGTCGATTGTTACTTCGTCTGTTTATAAGTTGTATCCTTTAAGAATAGGAGATAGAGAACTTGTGGTTTATCTTGTTGGATTAGAAGTGAAAGAAGTGGCCGTTATTCTGGGGATGGATTGACTAGCTGCTTATTATGCAAAAGTAGACTGTTTCAAGAAGGAAGTACATTTTCGGGTATCATCTGGAAAGGAGTTATATATATATTTTTTCCGAGGATCGAAACCGAGGAGTCGTTCGGGGTTTATATCAGTAATGACGGCTCGGAGGATGCTAAGGAAATGTTGTGAAGGGTCTTGGCCTATACGGGCGAGACGGACAAGAAAGAAATAAGTTTAGAATCGCTTTCAGTGATTAGAGATTTTAAGGATATCTATCTGTGAATGTGGTGCCCAAATTCTTGTTGGATTCACGCGAGTTTGAAGACATCCGGTTTAATTTGAAAAACGGAGTCGCCACGCCATTTTGATTACCTCAAAACTTTGAAAAAAAGGTTTTTACTTGGGTTCGGAGGTTAAGTTACCCCTTGGGAAGAACGTTTGGCGTTCACCCAAAGTGCCTTGCCGGAGCAAGTCTCCCAAGATTTCGATGAATCGTGCTTGCTTGCGTGCTTTCTTGTGTGCATGTGTTTGAGAAAAAAGGGGGGAATGTCCCAAGTTGTCTTCCGGACGTACAAACCATTTGTTGGTTGTCGCTCGGGATTCCTTGGAATTTTATGTATTTGGGATTATGATCCCGTCCTCATCTTATGACTTGTGATCATCGCATTTTAACCTCGGGACCCTCGGGACTTGCGTGATCGAGAGAATGACTCTCTTTTGGTCAAAGATGAGGTTCTTTAGAAAAGGAGGGTCCTTAGCCCATCAATCCTACGCTTTAAGACGGCCGAGCTCATATAGATGCTTCATACTCTTTCTTAAGCGATAATCGGAGATATAGGGTTCAAGGTGTCCCTTTCTAAAGAGATATGGAACCTTTAATGGAAGGAACGATGTAAAGATAGGATCTTTTACACCGGTCCATTCCTAGGTTGTTAATGGGGGAATGGGGAAATGTATGTAAAAATGAATCTTTAATGAAAAGATGACATTTTTGGGTTGCAAATGATGCACTTAGTTTAAAGAAATAATCTTTATTGCAAATGATGCATAAAGATTTGATTTTTATGCAAATGATGCATTTTTGTTGAAGAAATTGGCATTCATTATGCAAATGATGCATAAAGATTGCATTTTGAAAAGCATATGATGCTAGTTTATGGTAAAGACATGGTCTTTAAAGCAAATGATGATTGAACAAGGGATTTTGGATGCAAATGATGCATTTTGATTGAAAAAGATTTGATTTTTATATGCAAAGGATGCATGAAGATGACATTTTTATTTGAAAATGGGGGTTTTAGGTGCAAAGGATGCACCTTTATGGGAAAAGACTATATTTTTATGACAAATGATGTCTAATGCATGCCAAAGGGGAAGGGGAAAATAAAGATAGGATCTTTAATCTACCAAGTCCCAAGCAATATAAAGACAATGCAATGAGCAAATTATAAAGCAATTAGGATGCAAAGGTAGGGCATGCGAGGTTACCAATAGCTTCCTTCTTCTTTGGTCGGAGCTAGGAGGAGAGGTTGGTCTTGGATCTTCAAGGAGGAGGGAGGGAGCTTCTTGGCCTTCTTCTTCACCTTCTTGAGCTTCCAGCAGTATTCTTCACATATTTGGAGTGTTTGTAGGTGACTTGCTATGGATTGTGTGTCCTGAAATGGGTAGAGGAGGGCTCTATTTATAGGCAGTCTGGATAAGGCTAATGAAGCCGTGCGGCTAGGGACAGCGAGCTAATGCAGCCGTGCGGCATTATCCATTGTGACTCAGCATTTCTAGAACCATGCAAGGTGGCAAATTCTAGAACCCTCTTCCTAATTAAGAAAAACGTGTTTCTTAATTAGGAAGGCTCCCTTCAGCCCTTAATTTAATTTGGGACTGTTCCAGAACATTTCCGGAACACTAAGAAGGTCCGGGAATTACCGGAAACTTACCGAAATTGCCGGGAAATTTAACCTTAGGAAGGCATGAGCCGATTGGGTACTTACGAAGCCCTCGGCAACGTCACTTGCAAGGCGAGTGGGGTTGTCGATAGAAAAGGATCCGATCACGCGAATGCCGAGACGGATTGGGTGACCAAGGTGGTCGAGTGGCTGAACCTCTGGAAGGCTACCTACGTATCCGGAGAATCAAGCCGGGCCGTAGTTCGGAATTAGGATCCGCTGGGGAAGGAAGAAGAGAAACCGGGTCTCACTGCTGGGAAATAGAAGAGAAAATGACCTAGGAGGTCAAGCAATTGATCCACTTGGGGATATGCTAGGAGTGACCAAGGTGGTCGGATATCTGAACCTCTATGAGGGGCTGCTTTATCACTGAGGAGTGACAAAGAAACAGGGTGACCAAAGTGGTCGAATGGCTGGACCTTTTATAAAAGGCTACCTACGTATCTCGAAGGAATCAAGCCTTGATCGTAGTTCAAGCATCACTAGATAGTTAGGAACGATGTCTAGGATCCTTGAGAGTTTTGACAATTAATGGAGGCTGTCACCTGATTGACAATTACTGGAGGATGTCACCTGATTGAAACTAGAGCTTACGTCACCATCGAGAAGATAGAGGTAGCTAAAGTTGAGAGAAACTTAAGCGTACGTCACTATTCGGGATAGAGGTAGCTTAAGTTGAGGAAAACTTGAGCGTACGTCACTATTCGGGATAGAGGTAGCTTAAGTTGAGAGAAACTTAAGCGTACGTCACTATTCGGGATAGAGGTAGCTTAAGTTGAGAGAAACTTGAGCGTACGTCACTATTCGGGATAGAGGTAGCTTAAGTTGAGAGAAACTTGAGCGTACGTCACTATTCGGGATAGAGGTAGCTTAAGTTGAGAGAAACTTGAGCGTACGTCACTATTCGGGATAGAGGTAGGTTAAGTTGAGAGAAACTTGAGCGTACGTCACAATCTCTTTCGAATCAGAGATATGGGTTGCCAATGACTTGAGCATACGTCTCAATCTCTTTCGAATCAGAGATATGGGTTGCCAAAGCTAGAATGATTTAAGCATACGTCTCAATCTCTTTCAAATCAGAGATATGGGTTGCCAATGACTTGAGCATACATCTCAATCTCTTTCGAATCAGAGATATGGGTTGCCAAAGCTAGAATGATTTAAGCATACGTCTCAATCTCTTTCAAATCAGAGATATGGGTTGCCAATGACTTGAGCATACGTCTCAATCTCTTTCGAATCAGAGATATGGGTTGCCAAAGTTTGAATGACTTAAGCATACGTCACTATTCAGGACAGAGGTAGCGTAAGTGAAGAAGAACTCGACAATGCGGAGGTTGGCACCTAACGTTATCCCGTTATAACGAAATTAACGGAGGCCGGGAATAGAGCTTGATTGCTTAGGCGATAAGGGATATCTTCAAGAGGGTGTTATCTCAGTTAGAGGATAACGAGGATTGGAGGCCCAAGTGGAAAGGTCCAGGGGCAGAATTGTAATTTTCTGCTCAGAGCGAAAGAGGCCGCCCGGCATGAGAGGCTGGAAAAAGAAGCCGTACGGCTAGAGACCTGTTTTTTCCAGATTATTTAAAACAGATTTGAACGGGCATTGGGCATTATTGCCGCCCAAGAACTGCCGAGGAAGAGAGAGGAGAAGGGAGAGAAATTTTGAAATTCCTTCAATTCCCTTTAGCTCTACTGATTTGGAATGGATCCGGAGGGGAACCCAATGCCGAGGCAAGCTAGAAGGAACATCTCCGCGGCTGCGAGAAGGAGGAGGAAGGAGCTTGTTCGGACGGAGAGGAAGTATGACTTCCTTACGCCTCCATCGGAGCTCTATCCGGGGAGAAGGGAGCATAAATCAACGAACCCGCGTCCGGTTGGGGTAAGCGTTCTTAATTTGCTCAATTCCGTCGATTTTGATTGAATTTTGAATAATTTAGGGCTTAACCCGAACTTAGGAATTTTCTAGGATTTTCTTAGGATTTTTGAATGATTTTGAGATGCATGAACAACCTATGAGGCTAAGAATATGCATGTGCAATTTATTTGATGAAAATTATGAGAATGACTCACTTTTTTCTCGCAAATGAAGTAAGAATGAAAATATTGTCAAAAGTGAGACGGAGTTCTTGCATGTGCTAGAACTAGGTCAAAATTTTGAGAAAACATGATTTTGGAAGATGAAAAGGATTCATGCATGCCATTTTATTTGAAAAATAATGCTTATGTGCAAAGAATCGTGAAAATTATGATTTTTGTGCCTTAGGAAAGCAACGTGCTTAAAATGACGTGTTTCAAATGATGAAAGTCACGTTTTTGATGCAAAAGATGCTAAAAAGACTTGTATGAATGCTTTTCTTTTGAAAAAATATGTGCACTTTTGTGACTATATGCATGCTTTTGAAATGAGATGAAGGACTGACACTTCTTTTTTGATATGCTTGTCTACAGGAGAACAAGTCTAGGGGACCATCTGAGATAGCAGTGAATCTTTGGCAGAGGATGCCGGATTTTGAGAAGAATGGGGTGAACCCCAAGAATTTGGTGAGGGCTACCGGCCTAGATTCATTTGTCGAGGCTATCGGCAGGGGGATCCACATCACGTCTAAGAGCAAGGTCCTGGTCCAGGCCCTTTCTGAGTTCCTCGTGGGACAAAGACCCATAGCTTTCACCGAGCCGGGAGAGCTTACCGCGACTCCTGCCGATTTTACAATGATATCGGCTCATCGGCTGCGGTTCACGTGGAGGCCCGTGACTTGGAGAGACCACATTACAGTGAGGAGTTAGAGATTTGGTTGATTTGAGCCGATTCCCGAGGGATTGGGTATGGAGACGAGGAATGTCGAGGTGGCGATCCCGTAACCGCATGCGGGACTTTCTTTGGTAGTGACGTGACTTGCCCACCCACTGGTTAGAGCTTTCGTGTGGTTGATGTCGGTTACTATCTTTGCTAATTCTGGGACGCTAGCCATGACTTGCCTCCTTGACTCTTTGGTTGATGTGGATGGGATAGGGACGGTCTCTTGGGGAGAGGTCGGATTGGGCTGAGTTATACTTCTCTCTGGACATGTACAATGAAACAAAGCCGCTTCTATGGACTCGCTTCTCATTTGCCCTTGAGGTAGCCTCTGCTTTCTCTTCTCTTTTCTCTTTTTGTCTTGAGACTTCTTATGAGAAAAATGACCTTTTTGATGTTTTTGAACATGCGAGCCTGGTTTTGCGAGGTGATCGGGTTCTTTCCTTGGAACCAAAGCAGAGTGATATCACCATTTTCCTGCGATGGTTATTTGGAGGGGAGATGTGAGGGATAGGTTCACGGGGAAGACCCGGATCACTTTCGACTACAAGATGGTGAAGCTTTATGCTCAATAAGGATGGACCGAATGAAGTGGACTTCTACCCACAGGGCGAGGTATCCCAGGAGATTTTCTTTGGGAGATGCTATTGAGTGACAAGGCGAGAGGAGGTGGCTCACTGGGCGACTTGCGACATCATATATACGGGGACCGTTTCTCGAGCGGCATGGTCATGTCCCTCCATTGACGCCATTACTCCACACGATCCTCCGAAGACGGATCTTTGCAGCCCCGGAGGCAGCGGGCAAAGGATGAGATTGAGAGGTACCAGGAGGTATAGCTGCGGAGGAGTATTTTGACATGGGTACCCCTACGCCGTGTTTGTGGAAGCGGCGCTGAGGACGCCACGAAGGCGACGAAGGCGGCGGTCACTGGGGATATGGGGAGGATGAGCCTCTTGACCCGCCTATCCCTCTGCACACCTCTCATACGTCGTACACGGAGTACCGAGGAGGATGAGGATTCTGTCCTCGACACGAGGGAGCCCAGTATACCACCCGATAGCACCGTGAGTATACTCTTAGTGGTCTTATTCCCTTTTAGCTTTCGATTTTGTTTTTTGCAATTTTCTACGAGATTTTACGAGATTTTCTCTTCTTTTCTCGGGTTCTAGCTCGCACCTATGACGGGTTGGTCGGGCGCGTAACAGGGGTTGGAAAGACGTGTGCCGATCCTTGGTCAAGGCGCTGCGCTTACTAAAGCGTCAACAAGCGTGCGGGAGCATGTGCGCAAAAGGAGGCATGTCGGGCGCGGCATCCTCTTCCTCGGCTTCGGAGTATTCATCCGGTGCCGGGCCTCGGGGCGAGGTCCTAATGCGATATCTTGGAGCAGCGGCGGAGTACGAGCACGACAACATCCCTCTTTCCGACGCGAGCGACCGGGAGGACGTGATGAGAGAGCCTAGCGTCTATGGTGAGCAATGATGAGAGGAAGAAGAATCTGAGGCCTAGGAGGTCTCTAGAGTAGATTTGGAACAAGAACAAACAATGAACAATTTTTATGCACACTTTGTTTATTTTTGCTTTATTTGGGCGCCGATGGGGCGAAGACATTGTATTTACGCTTTATTTACTTTTCTAATTTATGCTTTTTCAATTTGCATATTATACGAGCCTTGGGGCGATTTTTCGCTTGAATCGGGCCGAAATTTGGCTGGGCCAAAATGATTTATAATGGTGTATAAATGCTTGAATGGCTTCACGGATATGTTTTGTCTGATTTTGGTTGAAAAAGTGGGGTGAAAACTCCCTTGGGCAGCAACTTTGGTTGCTGCAGAATTTTTCTGCAGAGGGCTAATGTAGCCATGCGGATAGGTCTCTGGGGCAAATGAAGCCGTGCGGCTCTGGTTCCGTCTCGAACCGGTTATTTTGAATAAAAGCAAGGCTTGGCCATTTCATTTCATTTTCACTCTAGACTTGTCCCAATTGTTCCCCGAGCACATTTTGGACCTAAAAGCACCATCTTTGATCACTTTTGCGATGGAGAGGCCCGTTAGACTACAAAGGGGAAGAGAGACCATTTTTAAATAGGTCTTCAATCTTGGGCGAGACATAACTTCCAAAATCACAAGGGGCTGATTGATTCTTCCTTCAAGATCAAGTCTTTATGGCATTTGAGGGATCTCCCGCCCGATTGGGACCTGTTGAGAGCCGCAAAGCAAAGTTACAGGACGTCAGGAGACATGTTTAATGCTTTTCTTACAACGAAATCGTCCCAACGCACGAAGACTTGAGCCTTGATTGGGGTCCCGAGGCGAGGCTATATCTATTCCGCTGATCGGAGACGTGCCGTGGCGGTAAAGCTTGCATCTTTTACGCGATTCCTGCGGGAGAGGCGAGGAGATGATGGTAGCTTCGGACAGGATTGACCTTTCCGAGATCCGAGCGAGTTTGGATCTCCGGCTATGGTCGCTACCATGGTGGCTATGGACGCATTTATCCTTTGCGTCTTTTACATTCCGTTCTTCTTTGAGTCCGTGGGGATTTGTCACGGTGGTCTCTGGACATGGTCGAAGGCTCCGAGTGGGAAGGATATGCGTCCCCACCGGTTTTGGGGGAGACTTTGCATGGGATCGACGGGATGGCTCGGGGAGACCATTTCATGAGGTCGGGAGTCCGGCTATGTTGACTTTGTGAGTGCGGGAGAGGCTCGGGGCTTTGCACAGGGCTTTGCCGACTCGGTGCCCTTGGGTGATTTCTCGGAGAGGTGCACCTAGGCGGCGGAAACGGGGTAGGCTGGGAGGCGATGATGGCTAGGCTATCCACTTCGGACATCCGTTGGTGGATACCACACTTTGGAGGTTGCGGACCAGGGAGGATATTTCAGGAGTCTTATGCTTTGTGAGGGTTCGAGTTACTGCTGGTCATCCTTCTACATACCTGCTTGGTATCCGGGCGGTTTGGGGCTTTACGGGAGCCTTTGAGTGGCCCGGGAGGACATCCGGACCATGGAGGTGATGTCTCTAGACATGAGGACCCGGCCCGGCTTCACTTTTTCTCGAGGGCTTGGACATACACTGCTTTCCCACCAGGGGCTATCTTTAGGAGCGGGAAGAGCACGATCTTGACAGTTTGTCTACTTGGGTGAGTACGAGAGGGAGATAGGAGCGACTCGGGTTATCTTGGAGGATAGACGCCGAGTTTTATTGGGGGATGACCACGACTCGAGTAGGACTACGAGGAGACCGAGGCTAAGGCGAGTTGCCATAACCAATCAGGTGACTTGGTCGGGGACATGGAGGCTCGGGTACAAGAGGTTGTCCGAGAGTTGCTCATTTGAGCGAGTCTCGAGAGGGAGGAGATACGGACTCGTGCTCGTATAGAGAGCGCTTATTGACACGGGGTTGGTAGAGGCTCCGGTGAGGATACCTGAGGTCGGGATGAGGGATCTGGAGCATTATTGAGAAGAAAAGGAAGAAGACTCGACGAGGCGAGGAAAAGGGAAGAAGGCTGAAGAAGACTTAGCGAATGACGGCCCGACAAGTCTTTTCTCAAGATCCTCTTATTGCCATTTGCAAACACATTAGTTTATTTAGGCATTTTATTGTATTTTTAGATCTTTTTAGCGAGGTTAGCGAGTCGAGAGGTAGGCGTGCTTGAACTCATCAAGAAATTTTTGACTTGTAATGAACAAGAAATATTATTTTAGAAATTAATCAAGACATGTTTCATGGAAATTCAAATGTCTTATTACTTGGGACCCGTTTTATGAAAAGCTGAAATACCCTTTTATTTATTGCTAAGGACGCACTTTATGGAAGCTTTATTGCCCTTTTTTTGTTTAGACCGAACCATATATGGGCCGCCTACGTTCCCCTTTTACAAGAAAGGCTAAGGGGCTCGAGTCTTCGTAGTTCATTCACGGTGAACTAACAAAACTAAGTCTCTCTTTTTTTTTTTTTTTTTTTCACAGCCTTTTTGTTTTGCCTAGACCGCCCTTTTGGGGGTTTTCGGCCTATTGGGTATTACTCTTTTTGCACTAAGATTTTTTTTTTTTATTAGACATAGTATCTTCGGAGTTTATCACCGTTATTTGGGTGGACAAAGGGATTGCCATCCAAGTACTGCAAGCTTCATTGCTCCTCACGACGGTATCTTACGCACTACATAAGGGCCGATCAAACGGGTTCCCATTTTCCCGGGGTTGTCTGCGGTAGGGGCTTTACTTTCGACACTAAGTCACCCTCTTTGATGTTTCGGCTTTGACTTTCTTATCAAACGCTACGGCCGTTCGCCTCTGGTAGGCTCGGGTGTGCTCCGTGGCTTTGAGCCTTCTCTCATCGAGCAAGGCCAATTCATCATGCCGGCTTCGTAGCCATTCTACTTCGTTGACAACTTTGTTTTCCGGGAGGACCCTTAATGTGGGATTTCAGCTCCAGCTAGTAACCTTGCTTCCATCCGTAAGTTAGGGCAAAAGGAGTTTCTCTGTAGGCATGTTCGACGGACGTTACGCCCAGCCCGAGTGCTAGGTGCGGCTTTTCGGGCCAATCACGACCACGGGTGGCCATCTTGGATGATCCGCTCGAGTGTCTTATTAGCGGCTTCCACGGCTCCATTGGTGCGAAAGTGCATGCGGGGACGACTTGTGGCGGGTAACTACGAATTCGACGGCAATGGTCTATCGCGGTCTCCTTCGAAGTGTGACCCATTATCGAAATGATCTCGTTGGGCACCCCATATACGCACATTATGTTTTCTTTGATGAAGCTGGGCCACTTTTACGGAAGTGAGGACCTTGTAGGACTTGGCCTCTACCCGCTTGGTGAAGTAGTCGATGGCTGCAACACGAACTCGTGCCCATTGCTTCTGTCGGGGCTATTTTCCCTATCACGTCAATGCCCCAAGTTGCAAACGGCCAAGGAGTCGTCATGCGGTACGAGTCATGAGGTGGGAGATGGTTGAGGTTGGCAAACCAGGCGGCACTTGTCGCGAGGTTCGGACGTCTTTGGGCGCTTGATCTGTCTCCATGGAGATCCGGTAGTAACCCATTCGAGGATCACTTGCATCGGGGCTCCCGGCATTCATGTGAGGACCGCGAGGACCATTGTGGACTTCGGTCATCAACTCTACAGCTCTTTCTTGAGTGACACATAAGAGGAGTGGTCCTTGATAGCGTTTCTTGTACGGGTTGCCTCTAGGATGACATAATGGGAGGCTGACCTTTTCGGGGCTCGCAAGCTTTTGGCTACGACACCTTCTTTTGGTCTACCTTCTTCGTCTACGAAAGTGACTCTCCGTCTTTGAGGAATTGAGTAAATCTGATTGTACCAAGGTTCCTTTATAGGCTCGGGTCCCAGTCCACTTCACAACGAAGAAGAGTGGGGCTTCTCTTCTACCCACTACGAAGGGCTTTATGGCTTTTCCCTCGGGGATCTCTACCAATGAGGCTAGAGTAGCTAGGGCATCTGCGAATCTGTTCTTTTCCCTCGGCAAGTAGTGGAAAGTCACTTCTCTGAGCTGTCCGATCAACTCCTCCATATGGGCATGATACCGTTGCGGATTAGGGTCCACGAGTCTTCCACTTGTTGGAGACTTGGTTGATGATCGGGGCCGAGTCTCCGTAAACTTCGAGCTCACTTGACATTTCTTTCTAAGGCGGCCTCCCGAACCAGCAATGCGAGGCTTCATACTCGGCGACATTGTTCGTGGCGGGAAAGTTCAACTTGAGGAGCTATGGGGGTATGCTCATCTTTCGGATCGACCAATAGCATTCCTACACCATTTCCTCTTTTGTTAGCGGCTCAGTCAAAGAACAATTGCCATCTATTCTCGAGCTGTTTGCAAAGATCCCTTCATGCAGGAATTGGGGTTCGGGCCCTCTGTCTTCATTGCTTGGGGAAGTTCGCCGGGTGATCGACAATGCTTGACCCTTGATGGCCTTTACGGTCACATAGTTGATGTCGTGATACGCCAGAAGAAGGACCACTTCGCTAAACGCATCGAGAGGAAGGCTTGTCAAAGATGTACTTGATGGGGTCCATTTTCGAGACCAAATTCACGGGGTGGGCTTGCATATAATGCTTCAATTTGCCGACTACCCGGACCGATCTGCCGGAGTCTTTTCACATCTTGAGTAATTGAGCTCACTCCTTGTAGCTTCCGGTGACAAAGTAAATGGCGTTTTCTACCCGAGAGTCTTTCTTTTCTGAGCAAGCATAGCCCCATTGCCGTGTACGTGACGGTGAGATAGAAACGAAGAGGCTTGTCTATGTGGGGGCATAGTAGGGGATGTACTAAGTATGCCTTGATGCAGTCAAGGCATCTTGGCATTCTTCGGTCCATTACGTGTCCACATTCTTCTTCGCTGAGCTTGAAGATGGGCTCGCACATAGTGGTCAGCGATTGGCCAAGCTTGGTGATGTGCTTGCAATTTACCCATGAAGCTCTTGACTTAAATGCGGGTTTGAGGTGGCCTCGTATCCATGATGGCTTTGATCTTTCGGGGGTCAACTTCTATACCTCGCTCGTGACCATATACCCAAGCACTTTTCCCCTTGTCACTCTGAAGGTGCATTTGGCGGGGTTTAGTCTCATGGAATCTTTGTCTCGGCCTCTCGAAGAATTTTCGTAGGTCCAACAAAGTCTGCCCACCCTCTCCTTTGGAGTGGATTATCATATCATCTACGTAGACCTCAATCTCCTTGTGGATCATGTCATGAAAAAGCGCGGTCGGCGCCCTTTGGTAAGTAGCCCCGGCATTCTTGAGCCCGAATGGCATTGCGTATGCTTGATAGGTTCCCGTGGTGTGGTGAAGGTTTGTCTTTTCTTGGTCTTCCTCGGCCATCTTGATGCGGTTGTAGCACAAAACCATCAACGAAGGATTTGACTTCGTAGTTGGCGGTGGAGTCCACCGGGATGTCTATGTTTGGCGAGAGGGTAGTCGTCTTTGGGGCTGGCCTTGTTCGAGATCTCGGAAATCCACGGCGCACCTTCCCATTGGCCTTGGATTACGGTCACGATGTTGGACAACCATGTCGGGTATTCAATGACTACGATGAACCCTACCCTTGTAGCTTCTCAATTTCTTCTTTGACTGTAGAGACCATTCCGGCTTAATCTTTCTCGGTTTACGCTTTGCGGCTTAGCATCGGTGCTAGAGGGATTACGTGTTCTACTATCAGCTGTCTAGCCCCGGCATATCCTTGTATGACCATGCAAACACGTCGACGTATTCTACGAGCGGCTCGATCAATCATTGTCCCTTTCAACCCCCTGGAAGAAGCTTCCAATCTGTGTCTCTTTAGGTTCCTCAATAGTACCCAAGTTCACACTTATCAAAACCTCCTCGCGGCTTGGGCCCGGTTTTCCTCTTTTACGAAACACCTTAAAGATTTCTTTAATGTATTGTTCGTTTAGTGTGTTTGCATCTTGTTCAAATGATTCATTATTAAGCTTTGTTAAGTTTTGAGTTAATTTATCATTTGTTAAGTTGGCAATAAGAGGATAATCGAGAAAGATTTGTCATTTCATTCAAAATAAGGGGAAAGATGACATCGATTACATTTTCATAATCCTCGGGCGTGAGGCCTTCGGATGACTACGAGGGCTGGAATTCAAAGATTCTGACTCGGGAATAGACAACGGGGTGTTTGACACGGCCCAGGTTGAGAAGGACGGGAGGTACCAATCCAAGCTCAGTGATCATTTCTTTGTCGGCGGCTATCGGCCACGAGAATGTCTCCCAATTCTTCAATGGCATTTGTCTTAGTCACCAAAGTGCGAGGATCAAAATGACTTTCACCATCGTCTCCAATAACGGCAACTATCTCATCGTACGGCCCAGTCGATCCAAGTGCAGGATTTGTGCTTCTTCGTCAAACAACTCTTGCAAACCCCAGTTGTCTTCGCTGTGCGCGGCTTCTATCTGGGCGATCTTTGGAAGAGCTAACTCAAAGGCGGAGAAGTCCATTGTCCGGATGCGACTCTTTGACAACGGCCGGATTTCCTTTGAAGACGTACTCATTACGAACGGTAGTGGTAGCCCCGAGGATATCGGCAAATCAAGGAACATTCTTCGAACGGGATTGGTTGGCTTTCCCTAGCTTTCTCAAGGTTCTCTAGAAGGGTTTTACGCGAGGAGATCTGGCGTCACTTTCAATCGTTATTGTGTCCCTCCTTTTTGTAAAGTAATGGGTCGAGCGGTTGTAAGGATGGAGTTTGGACCCTTCACCTTTCGTGCCTTTAGCTTTTACGGCATCCAGGAGTTCGGTTTTGTACCCCAAGCCATATGCTGGTAGTACGTTTCCTTCACATCAATGATGGTGTTACGACCTTGTGAAGTCTTCTACTTAGTCCCAGTCTAGGAAGATAACTCATTTTTCGCGTCATTCTCATGGCGGGAGGGATTTTATCGGAAGTAGTGGTGAGTCGGTCTGGCTGCAGCACTTGTGCCTTGGAAAAAGCTACTGGAGAATCCGATCAAATGCTAACCCTTTGCATCGCATCGTGCTTGATCTCCAACTATCGGGATATCCCGAGTCTTTGGTTCCTTCTATAGTGACGCTATCTCCGCTAAATGGTGGTGATAGTTCCATCACTCGGCGAGGTTTGGCCTTGATGCAAAGTAGAGGCTACCCAGTTTATGCGGTGGATCGAGGCAGGTCGGCAAGAGGCGATGAAGCTGAAATCGGAATATCAAATAGCATTTGAAAGTCAACGTCAATGACCTTTTTAGAACCACGTCTTGAGAGTGGCGATCCCCAAAGCGATCGTGCGGTGGAGTCATGAGCCTTAATAGTCGACTAGAAGGATTTAAATTAGTTGGCTTGAATCGATAAATCCATCATTTTAGTGGCAAGACATTCATTGCGAGACCCTCGTATTCGACTAATACTCGTGGCGGTCGACGCTCTTCCCCAGCTGGGTGTGATGTAAGGAGGTTCGTGCTATGAGCTAGCCCCATACTTTGGCAGGTCTAAGTCAGTGAAGGTAATGATGTTTCCGTAGTGGATATTTCCAATCATTTGGACGACCTCATCTGGAGTGACATCTATGGGCACCATGGTCTTGGCTTAAACTTTCTTCTAGCTTCAACTTATGAGGGTATGAAGAGGGTCAACAGGGACCATAAGGAGATATTGGCTTGGGTACACTTCAACTGAGTTAGGACTGGATCCTCCTTATCAGAGTCGAGGCTTTTCTGCTTCTGGCTTATAAGGTCTTTTATCTGTTGTTGGCTCAGAGATGGTGCTTCTTTTGTCACCCTTAGGCTGCTCAACATTCATCTGCCC